>JAJMIH010000021.1:0-209096 GCA_030575175.1 Sugiyamaella novakii
AACCTCAACCAAACCAAATTCTCCCCCAGCCCTACCACTCCTTCTGTGAGTAAATCCATTCCCACAGTCGGTTTCATTTCCTCTTTAAGCCGTAGTCCAACGCCTGTTAAATCTCAAAACCTTAACCTGCCTGACACAATCTAATCTAACGCTTCTCACATGACATCACTACACACGTTCTTCTGCGCTCGTCAGGGGTATTTAAGCTGAAAATATGATATGAATGAAGCGCCAAATATGGAGTAGAGTATGATGCAGCGCCATCTTTCTTACACAGCAAAGGAATGAATGTTACTTTCCTCAACAACCACCTACAGACAGAGAGCAATTCTATACTAAACACGTGACACGTGATGTGAATAAACCATCCCTCTAAGATCCTACTTAGAGCTATCTTATTACCAGACTTTCATTCGGTCAATAATTACTCAAGATATGCCGGAAGTGTGTTTGAAACTTTGCTGAATTAAAACTTGCACTCTGTCGTTATGTGTAGACGGGGGACTGAAGACTGTCAGCATAAGTTTAGGCAAATAAACTAGCAGCTTATTTTACACACTGCATAATTCAGGGGAAACCGTTCTACACAACTCCTTCATTTGCAGTCTTTATCATTTCTCTACTGTAAAGATGTCAAGCTTTAATCACACATGGAACTTAATCATATTATATATAAGAAAGTACACAGTTATTATCTATGAAAAAACGATATAAGCATTTCGTACTGACTTTATTCTGAAATTGATAGCAGCATTAATGAGCATAGATAGGATAATACAAGATATGAATTTCCCAAGTAATATCAGAGCTAATTACATCCCACAACTACTGCTAATTTATAGACTTATTGTAATCGTCTATTATACATATGTTATTTAATTATTATACACTTTGTGAAAGTGATACCTTAACCATACCCAATAGAATTTGGCGAGATAATATATCGCCCTACATAAAAAGATAACAACAATTATAAGTCTCTACAGATCATACCAATACAATTAATTATATATATTCACTGTGACATGAGTCAGTCCCGTTTACTTAAGCAGTTAAAGAGATGTCACATCATTGGCTGCAATTCACTGGCACTACATCATTTAAGTAAGTAGTTACACATTATTCATATTCAGGCCTCAAATTAATATTTTAACTATCTGGCTCTCCACTTCGTCCTGATGACGACAACTCGTGTCTATCGTCAGAGCCATTTACGTTCATCTATGTACGGCATTATCAAATTATTTGCGCGCGGCTACCCCCTGAAATGTCCCCGTTCTACCATCTTCAAATCCAAAGAGTAAAAGTACTAATCATATTATTATTTTCTTTAGTTACACGTTTACCTTTAAGATTATGAGTGTTACTGTTGGTAGTAATTTCATTTTGAAGCTTACATCTCGTACTAGGATGTTAATAAGATGTTAGGTAATATGGATGTATTTAAATCCTTCATATATCAGTCAATACGCAATTATCATTTCAACAGCTAATTGGAATCAAGAAGTTACAGTAATTCCTTACTAACAAGAATAATAACAAATTATAATTCAATATGATAGTTGGTAAGTAAATGATCATAGAATAACCAACAAATGCCAAGTTAATCATCTCAGACTTATTTAACCATACTTAGGATATCAGTCGTTACATACAGGAACGTATATTCCAGTGAATATTGAGTGTAAAGTTCCAAGTGACTTGCACTTTAACAGAATTCACTCTGATGCCAATAACCCATGCTAACTCTGGCATGATTTCCACACTCAGTATGAAGCCACAAGTATGTTGGCATTCATGATAGAGCTAGTGTTGGTCATGCAATATCCTTGGGCAGAACCCGCTGACCATGACTCTCTGAAACCTCTATCTAAGAACCCTTGTACCACTGATAGCCTGTAGCACTACTATAAACTGCTAAACCCAAGTCGGCCGCTTGCCCAACCGCTTCTATAGCAAGACAGGCAACACATGGAGCGCCTCCTGCAACAGTAATTCCCATAACTTTTGATAGGTTTTTATCGTTACAATTGAATGGCGTCACATACGTGTGCACATATACTGTTATAGCAAGTCCGACAGATAGCACTCTAGAGGCCACTGTAAAATAACCACAAATATCGAAAGTGGCATATAACACAACATAATATTTAATTAGCGAAATGTAAAAATCATAGAGTACTAAAGATCAACATTTGATATATTGCTAACAATCAAATAGACAAATATGATACTTATAGATAATATAGACACCAGTGTGTTAGTTAAACTGTAAAATGTCTTGTATATTCAATTGTGATCTAATGAGATAAAGATATAAACTAGAGAGTATGAGAATTGCCTGTCTTTAAATATTATTTAGAAATATATTTCTTACCCTGAACATAACAGACTGACAAGATGTCAAATAAGATTTCTGTAGATGAATTGGCATGTGCGATGGATTCTAGTGTAATATAAAGTAGTGAGATTTGAAACTCTTATATTTTAAAGTCCTTTCAAATTACTTTACTGATAGTCACGTCACGTGATAATACGGGGAAGTCGATTCAAGAAATAAGTGGGGAATACGATGTGTCGAATGGGGTTAGGATTATAAAATGACTATGCCCATGACAGAAGAAAAGATCTAATTTGTTATAAAATTATTACTTTTCTTGTGTTGCGCTGAATACACCGGTGAATAGTTGAGGAGTGTGGAGTTGAGGTTGGAATGACACTCAAAGTAAATATAAAAAGTTGATCCTGCTCTCGACCATGAATAATGACATCTTCAATTGACAATGACAGTCCTACTTCATCATTATATAATGAAAAGTCACCAACTAATCAATATCCAAGTTTGGATAGTTTATTGAATCCAAAAGAACCGCGTTTATTTGATCAAAGACAGTTATCAGATGATGAAGACAAGGTGATTAGTGATGGTAACGGTAGCTCTGCTGTACCTCATAAATATCATAAATCTTGTGATTATTGCCGTCATAGAAAAATTAAATGTGTCAAAAGACAAGAATCTAAATCTTGTGATCATTGTATAGCATGTGATGTTGAATGCACGTTTAGTCATAAGCTACCGAGTAAAAAGAGGAAGCTTAAATCTGCTAAGATTGTTGCTTCATTAAGGATAAAAGAAAGGGTTAGTGTTAGTGGTGGTAGCAGTGTTGATAAAAAGGAAAGTGATGGAGGAGGTAGTATATCACATATATCAGTAGGTTCTGTTTCACGAAGTCCGCCTGGTATCAAACATAGTCCATCGGCTGTGGCCACTTCACAAGCAAGGCAACAAAATCAATCACAGAATCAAAGTACAGGATTAACTCCTATTACTGCTGGTGGTTGGTATTATGAACCATTTTTTGATCTTGTTCATAGTTCAAAAGGATCCCCTGGAACTCCAATGGGGGAAGGAAATAATCTTAAAAATATTATGTCTCCATTTACAAATGAAAATCAATATCATACTGATACAGGTATTAAGTATGATGGAAGCGTCATTAATCATTTCTCCACTTCACCTAATAGTATGCCAGAAGTAACAGCAACTGATTATTCAAACAATAGTCCTACAATGGAGAACAATAATAACCTCATATCATTAGCAACACTCGCCAGTATCAATTCCCCCCTTTCACCTAATTACTCCAAACGATCTCCTGAAACTCCACATGCTGTTAAAGAAGCATACACTCTATACATAGAACCATTTACACCATTTTTCCCAACTGAATTCTATCATATCAATGAATTATCCAACTTAGCTCGTTGTTGTATGAGTTTAGCATCATTTTCATCCCCTAATAGTGTTGCACCAGTTGGATCAATTGCTATGTTATATGAAGTAGTTGATCAACTATTAACGCAAGAAACAGTATGGAATGAATTTTCCTTTTCTGCTATTTTTTGCGTTCTTGTAAGATACAAATTACCGTTTGATAGAGTATCAAATGCGATACAAAAGTTTGTTGAAGTTAACCCTTCACCTATTACTACTACCAACTACAATCTACTCATTGGAGCTATATCAGCATTTGCTTGGAATTCATTTGTTGCTTACGATGATCTTACTCCACCAATTGACAATGAATCTGATGTTTTAAATATTTATAAAGAACTTATTAAAGACATCAGCGAAGAAAAGTTTTCATTTCATTTTCTGTACGTGTCTACATTATTATATCGGTTGAAATTATTAATGATAAACGCGCATCCGCCAAATTTATCAACTGACAGTCCGTCCCAGCATGATGATGCGTGGTATACGAAACGTAAGAAATTAATCCAACTTGAATCCGAACTTCTCCTTTGGCCTGTACGATTACCCAAGCATCTTACTGTAGTGAAAGATGACCTTATAGCTACACCTGCAGCGATAATACTTCATGTTCTTCACAACACAGTTCTCCTTGCATATTACACACAAGCAATCAAACATAAAGAGACATATGGACGAATGTTATCAATTCTACCAGTACCTGGGCTACTTCAATTTCTCTGTGGTATGGCGGCCAGTTCGTTCAAATGTCGACCTGACATTATTGAAAAATGGCCCATCATAAAAGATTGTCTTGTTCTTACCGCCGAGCTTATACTTGATCTTTATAATCGAACTGAATATGAGAACTGTAAAGTAGCGCTCGCGATTTTCCAAGACTCACGAACGAATCCGCGACTCTATTCATCGATTCAAAAGGTTCTTGGGTCTGTGAATTGGGCGGCAGGTGATGAAGATGGAGCAGCCCTTTACTGGATTTTCCGAGATGTTCGATCCATGTCCCTTCAACATCGTCTATAAATAATTTATTCTTCCATCCAGTCAACCACGTCTGCCTCCGGCGGCCGGGCTCTGCCCGGACCCGTTGCTCTGCTCCGCAGAGAAGACTACTACTAAACACCGCTCGCGGAGCGAGCACAACGGGTCCGGGCAGAGCCCGGCCGCCGGAGGCAGACGTGGTTGACTGGATCTGCAGGGCAATGTTGACGCAGGGCAGTCGAACGGCTGTGCAGTTGGGAGTTGGGAGTTGGGAGTTTTAAATTGATTTTACCACCAAAATCAAATGAAAATAAACGAACGCCAAAACTTGCAGATTTAAGCAGCCTTTTACACCGGCAGCGTTTTGACTGATAATTGGAAAAAATGAGCGGTTTTTTAATGTTTGTTTATTGATTGTTCATAGCCGACAAACCGGAAATGGCCGTCGTGCGGCGAGTGAAATGATTGCCGCCACATGGATACGGTTGCTTTGCCTCCTTACTAAGTCATCTGCCCACTTTGGCTCTGTCCAATCAAACAAGGAAGGTGGCATAAAGTCGTCCGAGACAGCGAAATTGGAGGTGAAAAAAAAAATCTTCAAAACTGAGCAAACTCCCAACTTGAGGAAAACGAAATTTACAGAAATGGGTTAAAATATTTTCAGTACGTGAAGTTGAACGGCAAGATTTACTTGATATTTACGTAAAGACATGACGACATAAAACTTTTAAAGAACGATGTAACTATATAGCTCTGTATCGTGAAGTAAATTAAATATTCGCAATATTTATATTATCAGAGATAAGAACTAAAATCTTACTCTTCACTTCCTCTTCCCTCCTTAAATATAGAACTTCATCTATTTAATACATTAAACCATAAAAAGACCCATTACAAAACAATAATAAAATAAAAAAAACAATTTCAACTCGAATAACTTAACAATTTAATTAATTCATTTAGATACGTTCTCCACGGAGACGACGAGCAAGTTGAATATCCTTCTTTTGAATGGTAACACGCTTGGCATGGATAGCACACAAATTGGTATCCTCAAAGAGAGAAACAAGGTAAGCTTCAACAGATTCTTGAAGAGCACCAATAGCAGAAGATTGGAAACGAAGATCAGTCTTGAAATCTTGAGCAATTTCACGGACAAGTCTTTGGAAAGGAAGCTTTCTAATAAGCAACTCAGTAGACTTTTGGTAACGACGAATTTCACGAAGAGCGACAGTACCAGGCTTATATCTGTGAGGTTTCTTGACACCACCTGGAGCAGCGGCAGAAGGAGCAGACTTTCTAGCAGCCTTGGAAGCAATTTGCTTACGAGGAGCTTTACCACCTGTGGATTTTCTAGCAACAGTAGACTTAGTTCTGGCCATTTTTAGGATGATTTAATTTGAAGATGTTTGTAATCGGATAAAAAAATCTGATGATAAAAAAAAGAGAAGAAGAAAGTAGGAAAGATGGGGAGAGTGATAGTTTTTATATTAGATGTGAGGTAATGGATAATGCGCGGCTGCAGTGATGTGATAATGTGATGATGTATTATTATTATTATTATTCTTTGGGTACCTTTTTCTGATATTCTGATATCAGGGTATGCATAATTCGTATGTAAATGGTACGGTATGTGATGTGATATTGATGGGAGATTAGAAGGTGTTGATATGAAAGCAGACAACAAAATGCAAGTTAGAAATGTGTTGCATCAATGTTATGTTAATGGGTTTGTTTGATTCGTAGAATATTCTATTAATGATCTACACATGATATTGGGAGGATTCAATTATGATTAGAGGAGAGGAGGCGAGGTGGTTGAAAGAATGATGGAAATTTGATGGAATTTGATACGATTTCGATTTAATTTTGTGCTAAATAGAGTTGGTTCTTACAACTTCTCTTCTTTTCTCTTCTATCACTATACAATAAATAATTCCCTTTAAAACAATATTAAATAAACTTCTACCGCTTCACTAGTCGTTCTCTTCTCTCTTCTCTCTTCTCCATTCATTCCACGTGACTCTCTTCTATCACTACATTCTCTGATATACTCATCCTATGATATACACCTTGTCGCATATGACATTAACTGGTGTGACTTGATATACCATCTACTTACACATCTTTCGTACATCACAGAACACCCCCTAATCAGTCAACGGTTGCTGTATCGTATCCTCCCAATACATTCCTAAATCACATCCACCACATCCGTGATAGCTCATCCATTACTGTAATACTAAACTACATCTCAGGTCCGTACAGCCGCATCACTCCACCACTCATCCTCATCCTCTATATAAACTCCTTCACATCCCACTTTGCTACTTTTCTTACTCATCTCACTCATCTATTAATCAATTCAATCAATAATTAAAAATGTCTGGCCGTGGTAAAGGTGGTAAAGGTTTAGGAAAAGGTGGCGCTAAGCGTCACAGAAAGATTCTTCGTGATAACATTCAAGGTATTACCAAGCCTGCTATCCGTCGTTTAGCAAGAAGAGGTGGTGTTAAGCGTATTTCTGCTCTTATCTATGAAGAAACTCGTGGAGTTCTTAAATCTTTCCTTGAATCTGTCATTCGTGATGCTGTTACTTATACTGAACATGCTAAGAGAAAGACTGTTACTTCTCTTGATGTCGTCTATGCCCTTAAGAGACAAGGCCGTACCCTTTATGGTTTCGGTGGTTAAACGAATATTGCTTTCAACCTCTTAAAAGAAAGGAAGATATTTTATCTCCTAAAGGTTTTTTGTATTTTTTTATTATTATTTGTTTTTGTATTATCGGATTTTACTGGTTTAATGTCATGGTTTATTTATGCTTCTCTTTCTTTCCTCCGGCGTCCGGGCTCTGCCCGGACTCGTTGCTCCGCTCCTTGGAGATGTTTATTGTCGTTCTCAATTCTTGATCTTGCTTCACAATTACGATAAAATCTAGGCTCGCTATATCCCATAAAGCACCGTTTTTGCAACCTCGGTAATAGCATGAGGAAAGTTCATTTACCCTAGGCAAAGTGCTCTACGGACTGATCTAGGACTGAGATCATTTCGTATCCGTATTTGTCCAGTCTCGCTGCTAACTGCCACACAACGGCGTCCCTTTCAGCTCAAATACGGCGTTCAAAGAAGACTGTAAACGTTCATCCAACCCGTTAAGACGATACGCAGTGGGCTTGCGTGAACGTCCTCGTGCCCACCACTCTCAGTCTACACTGCTGCACAACTTACTAAAAGACCAGTCAGAGAATGAGGGCCGTCAACAGAGGCCGGGGAAGTTGGAGACGAGTGGTACCGGTCATCCCGGGTGGCGTGAGAACCAACGCCCCTCTCCGCTCGCGCAGCGAGCACAACAGGTCCGGGCAGAGCCCGGCCGCCGGAGGCAGAAACGGACTGAAGCCATCCGTCCACGATACGGCGGGACGAATTTTTCATGAGTCACGTGCGCATGCTAAGATGATGTCTATGACACAAAGGGGGAGAAGTTGGAGTCTTGGACATCAACTTCCATATAAATCGTTAATATCTATTAGATCAATGTCATCATTACAAATTGGTGGAGAGAGTTTGGTTGAAAAGGCCAAAAGGGCAGCTGCTTATAAAGCAGTTGATGAACATTTCCCAGCGGATGCTAAAGTGATTGGAATTGGGTCTGGATCAACTGTTATTTACGCAGTTGAAAGAATAGCTCAATTGCAAGAATTAAAAGGACTTGATCTTTCCAAAATCATTTTTGTCCCTACCGGTTTCCAAAGTAAACAATTAATTATCATGGCAGGACTTCGTGTAGCTTCTATTGATCAATATTCAGTAGGAGATTTAGATCTTGTCATTGATGGAGCTGATGAAGTTGACGATTCTTTGAATTGTATCAAAGGTGGAGGTGCTTGTTTATTTCAAGAAAAACTTGTTGGACAATGTGCCAGAAAGTTTGTCATTGTTGCTGATTCTTCAAAAAAATCCCATAAATTAGGAACCAAATGGATCCAAGGTGTACCAATTGAAGTTATTCCTATGGCTTATCCTAAGGTCCAAGCTGATCTCATTAAACTTGGTGCGAAACAGGTCACACTTCGTCAAGGAGGTAAAGCCAAGGCTGGTCCTGTTGTTACTGATAATGGAAATTTCATCCTTGATACTCACTTTGGAGCCATAGAACCTTCCGAAGTCCGTAACCTTGATATCAAAATCAAGCTTCTTGTAGGTGTGGTTGAAACTGGTCTATTTGATTACGGAGCTGTGGCTTATTTTGGTGAAACTGATGGTACTGCATCTACATTAGAAAGACCCTAAATAAAAGAAAAAAAATACGTCTATTATTTGTGTCTCTTCTCAATGCCTCCGGCGGCTGGGCTCCGCCCAGACCCGTTGCTCCGCTCCGCGGAGATTTTTCCGGCTCGTCGCACGTTATGGTTGTATCATAATGGACTACAACTGCATCAACATTATGGCCCGTCGTAGCAAGCAACAGATTGATGTAATTCCATAACGTTAGCGCCATAATATAGATTCGAACTACTACTGAGTTGAGAGGATATATAATGGATAAACATACGACCTGTTCGGTGAATCAAAACATCCAATTAGTTCATCAGGTAATAGGAAATGGTTTATAAACCTTTATTGGCCGCTGTCATGGCCCTGGCTTCAGCCTCTTTCACTCATGGAGCTGCTGTTTTTAGAGACTTAGATTCTACCAATTTAACTACTACGTTTCCGGATGATACGTTTTCGTCTACGAACGAAATATCTATCCAGAAGCGAGAGGATGATGATGACGAGGAGGTTTTTGCAGCAGATGAAGAAATTGACTTCTACGATGACAACGATGAGAACTCATACCCATCCCACTCTGAGTTCTATGACGGAGAAATGTATAACCATAATGAGGATGATGACCGCTTTGATGAGCAATTTGATGATGATTATATTTCCGCAAACTTCGAGGATGGAGATTACGATGAAATTCAGAGTTCCCGTAATGATGAAGACGAAGTTCACTACGGAAGAAGACCAAGTGGTAGGGACCGTCTCCATAGTAGACGTTATCGCAATCGTGATAAAAACTCTAACTCAGATGTTTACTTTTCAGACACTGATTGTGATGATGCCGATAATGACATCGAGCATCACTATCAATACGATGATTGTGATATTGTAAAAAGATCATTAAGAGAACGTGTTGGAAGCCGTATTTCGGCATTGAAGAGAGAGGATGAGGAGGAAGATTACGATTAATTAAAAAAAAGATATTTACGTTTATCATATTTTGATTTCTCATTTCAATTTTCGCTTCTATTTCTTTTATAATTAAACAATTAAATAATTTTGCTTCAAATAAACATATTTTTAATCCTCGTGCTGTTTATCGCAGTGAATCCTTAAAGATCATTCACGAGCAATATCTTTTAAAAATTCCAACAGCTTCTGTTTGTCTTCTTTAGACGACGAAGGGGAATTATGACAGAAGAGTGGGATTCGCAGCTCACGGAGTTGCTCTTCGTGATTTTCTACTAGTTTAAGTGCCGATTTATAGACTTTCAGGTCATGCGTCTCAAGTTCTCGAATATTATCAGATAAAGAAGAATGAAGAGGAGTGATAGATGGGGATGTCGTTGTGCCACTCACCAATTTAAGAATACCGTCTAACTTCTGCTGTCCCAATTGCCTATCTTTCTGACGGCGTATAATAGCTTCGCGATCTTCGAACCACTCATTCTCATGTCGTTCCTGATCATCTAGGAGAAGGCGGATACGTGCGAGAATTTGGTCATCGTGGCTGATGTATCGGGCGACATATTTGACGGCAGCTGAGTAGGTGGATATTTCGGCAGGATCTATTGGGGGCTTACTGGGTGCCGGCGCTACTGGGGGAGGAGATGGAGCGGGAAGAGGGGCTGAGCTACGCTCTTGAGCTTCTCGGATTTGATTTAAAAGGTTGAAGACTTCATGGTTGCTATTTTCCATGGTCGAGTACCATAGAAAAAGAGTGTGAAGAGAAGGACGTTGACGGACATAAATATGCAGGGGGTGAGATGCGCGTGCGCGGTTATAATGAAAGCGTGGAGAAAAGATAGGGACTGGGGATAGCAAGAGCTACGAACTAGATAATGATGGGGATACCTAACTCAGCTTCACTTCTATTTATATGTAATTTGCAACGAGCAGAGCGAGCAACGGGTCTGGACGGAGCCCAGCCGCCGGAGGCAGAGAAACTTTAAGTATTACGAATATCACGTGATAATTGAATAGCGCCGTGTAGTGTCAGGTTTGTCAGCCGTACAATTGAAACATGCTGTGGTGTTTGATTTATAGATGTGGACGAAGAAGTGAGAGTGAGTGTCAGAGAGATTAAGATTGTCCGATATACGGAATTAGAGAGAGAAAAGTGTAAGAATTTCACGAAAGACACTTCAACATAGAGGTAGAATTCTTGCGTATTGCACAAAATTGATGGATATTTAGGAGTGAGAGAAAGATAGTGAGAGAGCGAGAGAGAGAAAGCGCGCGACAAGTCTACGATTTATCTTAAGATTACCAATTGAGGAGCCATTTAGGATTGCCGTTATATTACCGTCACGAAATATACAGGGACATAGATTATAACAACCCTTCACAGACACTCCACTTCCACCATGGCTTCTGCTATATTCTTCCTGGACCTGAAAGGAAAACCTTTACTGTCGCGAAATTATCGTGGTGATATCCCAATGAGTGCAATTGATAAATTCCCTCTCCTTCTAATGGAAGCTGAAGAAGAAACTTCAATTGTACCACCATCAATATCCCATGAAGGTGTAAATTACCTCTACATTACTCATAATAATCTATATTTGTTAGCATTAACAAAGAGAAATTCAAATGCTACACAAATATTATTATTTTTGCATAAAATTGTTGAAGTTTTGACTGAATATTTTAAAGAATTAGAAGAAGAATCAATTCGAGATAATTTTGTTGTTATTTATGAATTATTGGATGAAATGATGGATTTTGGTTATCCTCAAACAACAGATACAAAGATATTGCAGGAATATATTACTCAAGAATCGCATGCTTTAGATGTCCAAGCTCGTCCTCCAGTGGCAGTAACAAATGCTGTTTCATGGAGAAGTGAAGGGATTAATTACAGGAAAAATGAAGCATTTTTGGATGTTGTAGAGAGTGTTAATTTGTTAATCTCTCCATCTGGGCAAGTTTTAAGATCCGAGATTCTTGGATCTGTGCAAATGAAATGCTTTTTATCAGGAATGCCAGAACTCCGATTAGGACTTAACGATAAAGTTATTTTTAACCATCAATCCAATACTACTGGGCAAAGTATGGGTGGTTCAAGCTCTGGTGGTTCATCTGGTAAAGTTATTGAAATGGAAGATGTTAAATTTCATCAATGTGTTCGTTTATCTCGTTTCGAGAATGATAGAACTATTTCATTTATCCCTGCCGATGGTGAATTTGAGCTTATGTCATATCGTCTTAACACAAATGTTAAACCATTAATTTGGGTTGATTGTCGAGTAACCAATTTCTCTGCTTCTCGTATTGAAATCATTGCTAAAGCTCGAGCACAATTCAAAAAGCGATCTAATGCAAATAACGTAGAAATTGTTATTCCTGTTCCTGATGATGCTGATTCGCCCAAATTCAAGACCACTGCTGGTAATGTTAAATGGCATCCTGAAAAGTCCGCCATTATATGGCGAATCAAGCAATTTGGAGGTGGCCGAGAGTTCAACATGAGGGCTGAACTTGGACTTCCGTCTGTGAAAGACTCTGACATCACTTCTGGTAAACTAAAGCCGCCAATTTCCGTCAACTTCACCATTCCCTATTTCACTACATCTGGCATTCAAGTTCGCTATCTCAAAATCATTGAGCCTAAATTACAATATCAATCATATCCTTGGGTCCGTTACATTACAAAATCTGGTAATGATTACACAATAAGAATGTCCTAATTCCATGTACTTTCAAAATACATTTACGCAATTTTCCCTCTCCTGCCTCCGGCGGCTGGGCTCCGCCCAGACCCGTTGCTCCGCTCAGCGGAGAGGCTCATTCATACACAAAGATTCATTAATTATAGGTCTATCGTAAATCATTCGTCATATCACATAACTATCACATATCACATAACTATCATCAAACAAATTCCCTCCGCGGAGCGGAGCAACGGGTCTGGGCGGAGCCCAGCCGCCGGAGGCATTACGAGGAATACAGTCGACGATCAAGTTCGCGAAGAACATTCGCAACTGAGTTGACTTCGACTTGCATACCTCGAGTATTCAGTTTGCCAACAAGAGCCCCGAAATCTGCCCGTCGGAAATCTTTGTGTCGTGAGAGTGTCCGATAAGCTGCAGATGCAGAAATAAATGCACCGGGGGATGACGAGGAGGATGGGGTGGTAGCGGGCGCTGACGTTGTCTTGGGAGACGCATTAGGTCGTGAAGCAAGAGTGGTACAGAACAGAGTCGACATAGGATCCGTTTGACATTGCATGCATGTACCAGGGTTACCAGTACACTCATAATTGGGTGAGGAGTCGCCATTAGTTTTAGTCTTACTCATAGTCACAGCAAGAGCCGCTGGCTGTTCAGAGACAGGAATCTCTCTGGATGGTCCTGGGTGAAGTGCTGGTAATTTTGCAGTATTCTGGTATGAAGATGACCAAATATTATTAAGAACAATGGGTGGAAGTGTATTGTCTTCTTCAATATCATCAATGAGGTTGCTACGTTGAGATGCTTTCTCTTTTGCTTCTGCTTCTTCCGCTTCTGCTTCAGCACACATACAAGGTGTTCCATCAGAACAGAATCCGCATCGATCAGCTGGCGGTCGAAGAGTGGTTCTGGTGGATGAAGTTCGGTGAGTTGGAGGAACAACAGGAGAAGGTGCACGTGAGGGTGCTGGTGCAGGGGCTTGCTTTTTAGATGGTCGTGAGTACATTTCAGTGAAATCAATTTCAAATGGCTCATCGTTAGTTTCAGGCTGAGGCCTTTTAAGGGAGACTGAAGTGGATGTAGAAGTCACATTGGGTGATACTTTTATTCCAACTGCTGCACAGATGCAATCATCATTAACACAAACTGTACAAGCTGTTGTTGATGTTTGAACTACAGTCTGGCTAGTGTTGATTTTGCTTTTTTCTTCCACATTTGGAACCGGTAATCGCTCTTCTAAAACTCTGTCTAAAATATCCATCGGAGATTCATGGGATGACATAGCGGGAGATGCCATCTGATAACCAGAATTCTGCTTGGCCATTTGAAGATGTAAATCTCGTAAAGAACGTTTAAGATCTTCATTCTCGCGAACCACTGCTTTAAGTTGTGCTTCAAGACGGGCTTCACGAGCATCTCGTTCTTGGTTAACTTCAGCAAGTTTTTCTTCAAGTTCTCCAACCATTGCAGCACGACGTTCACGGAATGCTCTTTGAGCAGCTCTATTTTGAGCTTTGCGTTTGTTTTGTGGAGTATCTACGGAAGGCTTTCTTCCTGGCTTGGGTCTAGGTGGTAGTACCCATACTTTTGAGGTAGATATTTTGGAAACTGGGCCAGTTGTTGAAGTTGGCGAAGAAGCGGCAGGCGAACTGGCAGAAGTTGCTGAAACAACAGAAGCCTTTGAACTACCTGAAGATATCGACGAAGGGGAAGATGCGGAACTTATAGAAACTCTTTTAACAGTCGAGGTGGACACGGAAGTGGTGGTTCTTGTAGTAGTAATAGAACTAGCAACAGTCGCAGCACTCGCAGCACTTAATACAGCTCTCGAAGGAACTACAGCCATTGGCTTTTTAGCTGCTATTCTAGGAACATTAGCAGGAGCATTAGCCGAACTAACTACTGGGCGCTTACTCGCCAGAGTTTGAGGAGGAGCAGGAGCTAAAGCAACTTTTACCATTTTTTTGTTGTAGGAGAAAATGTGATGTTATTCCTTCTCAAGTCTCTCCGCTTTGTAAGCAGAAAAAAAAGTACCTCCTTTATACTATGAAATGATACACCTATAGAAAAAACGTTCTAATATAAAACCTAGAAATATCGCTTCCTTTTTATAACAAAAAAACGACCTTTCTTTCACCCTAGTACTTTACGGATATCCCCGAAATAACCCCCAATCAGATAAAAATATGACTCTCAATGTCTGGGCGCTATCGTTTTATACCCAAAACGGGGAATTGATTTGAGTAATCTGATTTGATGGATCTGATAAAAAATAATATGAAGGCGTGAATATTTAGGACCAGGGTTGGGTAAGGTAAGGGTAATTAGGGTAGGGTGTGAAAGGATTGCCAAATAGGGAAAGATCAAGTTTTATCAGATTTGCCGATCATTACAGTCGAAAGATGACGAGATTACGCGTGTAAAAATAAAAAAAAAAGTTTGAGTGGGCTTAAAGTCAGCGGAGCCGAGATCGGGTTTATCCGTATTTGTGGTTACAACAAGCATTGTTAGTTATCTTATTATTGTAATATGGGTGTAGTTGAGATTAGCGGTGGTTAAATAGGATGATAATTTTATAATTCTTCAAGTCGGAGCAACTTTGCGAAATGTTTCTTTTCTCTAGTAAAAGTGCTGGGAGGTTTTAATTTCTGTAGTGAATGAGAACATATAGTAAATTATCTCAGATGAATTTCTTCAGCTTGCTCAAATTAAATATAACAATTTTGCGTAAGAATAGTACTATAACAGAATAAAAGAAGTCCATAAGGAAATAGTTCTGGAATCCCTAATAGTACCCTTTTGAATAAATTGGTCATTGCAGTTCTTCTGGAATTTGCCCCATTTGGTTCTGACAGTGATCTTTCCTACAATAGTGGATTTGTAAGTGGGGTTGTAAAGTGAAGTATAACGCTTCTGACAATTGTAATTCACTTTCCAATTTCTGTTTTTAAATAGTGAGAGAAATTACCAATTACTCAATGTTACAATATTGATGGTGCTGATTTACACTTTTCTTACGGTTATTCTGCTTACAAAGACAGATTTACAGCCACTGACTGAAAGGTTTTCCTAAAATTGAACCTGCCATTTTAATTCTCTCTGTCTGAATCGTATTCGTTTATTTTCTACACTATTCAACGGAACTATTGTACACAACTTATACTTCAAATCTTATCTGAACTGAAAAGAGATGATGGGAGGAACCTTTGTAACAAAATAAAATTTCTGATACTCTTATTGAGTTCGAGTTACTAAGTTACAGCTAAGCATTCAAATAGTGTAACCGAAAAGCAGTAAAAGAGAATTGAAGAAGGAAGTAACTTGCCACGAGAAGGATATTCCAGTGGAGATACGTCCAGCTCGAGCTCCAGTACGAGGCCTTACTCCATTGCATTGCTCTATGCTCATACAATGAAGTTTACCCAATTACATGCTTAACACTATTATTGTTATGGACACAATATCTAAATGTGTCTGTATACTCTTAATTGATACGTCATAGCTCATTCGCAAATCATAGTCTCCAGTTTTGAGTTTAAACGTAATAACACAGGAACCTGATTCCGATATCAAACTATAATTCTGTCACTTCACATTAAGTGAACAGTAATAGACGATCGAAGGATTTTCAATATTTGTCTCTTAATAATGATAGAAATTGCCATTCTATTAGTATATCGTGTTAGGAGTCTGTTAGTGTCTCCAGGCAATATAAATACTTGCAGACAATGGAATTGCAAGATAATGTTTAAATAAATAGTATACCCAGTATTTAGGATCTGATATAGAACTTTAATCGCAGAAACCAATTATTCCCTAGCACTATTTAGTTAGTATCGTATTTACAACCACGCCAACTCACCATAAGGGCCTATTTTACCAGCTTATAGCACATTCTACTGAAATTAATCCCCAATATATAATCAGTCAATATAACTCACTGAGAATAGTACCATGATATTATATATCCCATTTCAATTAATTTTTAAGCAAATAACAGGGGTTGTAATTATTTTCGTTGAGATTCCCTGGTGAGCAGCATGCTCATTACCGTATTTGCCATCTAAATAAGTAGCCAACTACACGAATATTGAACCGTTTTTTTTCGTTCTTTTAGCTTATACTGTATAAAATAGATCATAAGATCGAATTAATATATCTTTAAATTATTTAACTTAATATTTTATCACTTTTGGTGACATTTACTCCCTCTCTCTCAGTCTCTCAATTCCATAATTGACCAAAAACGCAACCCTAACCCAATAGCTCACGTGATTGTTTTGTGATTATCCTTGCTGGATTCGGTTGGTTACCGGAATCCCGAGTTATTGCGCACGGCTATTTCTGTGATCTTACGTCATACGCATCCCCAAATGTCGTAACCCTAAAGTGATCAGCACTCCTCGATTATATCAGGAGCAACCCCTGAAACAACCTAGTAAACACATCATGGGATGGAATGGGCATAAAATACCCCTGTAATATGGCCTAGAACGTTATCGTGCATTTTAGGTCATTTTTAAGTTCAGAAAAAGTTGTACCTTCGTTATGTCAGACTTTCTCTTCTTTTCCACTTCACACTCTTACCCTTACCTTTGCCAGCTATAAATTTTCCTTGTAAAGAAAAAATTTTCTCTTCCTCCTTTTTTCCCCTCTTTTTTCCCCAACGTGTTCAGTGTAAGGATTAGGGTAAGTAACTACTTGCTTGGGAACCATGCGGCTGTGGCTTCAAATTGTTGAGTATCATACGGCTATGAGGGAGAGGGAAGATATGTCGAGTGGTTGTTCTCTCCTAACCCTGACCGGTGTTACTCCTGCAGGGTGTGGCCCTGCCGTTCTCCTGCAATCGTACCTGCTTCCCAGGGGTAGGGTAGCGTGTAACTCGGGATGTCCATAAACTAACCTAACGAGGCAGAATTGGTAGTACAAAAACTTTTTAATATTTTACTCTGGTAATCTCATTAGAAAATGGAATTTTTAACAGCGGCTATTAGTTTCGTCGCTCCA
The DNA here is from genome assembly GCA_030575175.1 of Sugiyamaella novakii. Classification (NCBI taxonomy): domain Eukaryota; kingdom Fungi; phylum Ascomycota; class Dipodascomycetes; order Dipodascales; family Trichomonascaceae; genus Sugiyamaella; species Sugiyamaella novakii. The sequence goes on from JAJMIH010000021.1 coordinate 17,701, forward strand.
TCCTCATGGCTTGGGGGAGGCGTAAGATATTCGAAATCAAGTGTGCAAGAGTTGGTTGATAATTACGAAACATTAATCAAAAAATTAATGGACGAAAATTTATCCCTTCGCCAAAAGAACTTATCGCTTTATCAAGCAAACTTATCCCTTTTATTAGATAACTCGACACTAAATCAAAGTCTCTTAGCGATTAAAGCAACTCTTAATTTCACTGCTTGTTTGTTTGCAATAACTCTTATAATCTTTGGAAGTCTTTTAGCTGTAGAAGGAGGGTTTAAATCAAGTAAATATTCTACTTCATCATCATCATCATCATCCACCTCATATTTATCTCAGGCTCAAAAAGTCACTTCGAGTACAGCATCAAATGATAAACCTGGTGCACCTATACAATCATCAACTAAACCTCCATTGTCATCATCAACGTCATCATTATCTCAAGAGCAAGTCACTTTGACTAGAGCATCAAATGATAAACCTGGTGCACTCTCACAGCCATCATCTAAACCACCACCATCATCATCACCAACCTCATTATCTCAAGAGCAAGTCATTTTGACTAGAGCATCAAATGATAAACCTGGTGCACTCTCACAGCCATCATCTAAACCACCATCATCATCATCAACCTCATCATTATCTCAAGAACAAGTCACTTTGACTAGAGCATCAAATGATAAACCTGGTGCACCTTTACAACCATCAACTAAACCACCATCATCATCACCAACCTCATCATTATCTCAAGAGCAAGTCACTTTGACTAGAGCATCAAATGATAAACCCGGTGCACTCTCACAGCCATCATCTAAACCACCATCATCATCATCAACCTCATCATTATCTCAAGAACAAGTCACTTTGACTAGAGCATCAAATGATAAACCTGGTGCACCTTTACAACCATCAACTAAACCTCCATCATCAAATAAAAAACCTGGAGTCAAACGTCAGATTTTGAAGAGAGTTCCTCCTCCGGCTTCCTCCCCCAACACCTCTTGTACTCCCACAACAACACCTGAAGATCTCGAAAAAAGGCTTCAACTAAAAGAGAGAAAATATTACGAGGCCAGAAGACGAATATTTGCATCAAATGATAAAACTGATGCACTCTCACAGCCATCATCTAAACCTGTATCATCATCATCAACCGAGGCTAAAAAACCTGGAGTCAGACGTCAGATTTTGAAGAGAGTTCCTCCTCCGGCTTCCTCCCCCAACACCTCTTGTACTCCCACAATAACACCTGAAGATCTCGAAAAAAGGCTTCAACTAAAAGAGAGAAAATATTACGAGGCCAGAAGACGAATATTTGCCTCTTAATATGAAACTCCAACAGATGAAACTCCTTCCAGTGAAGCATCAACATAATATGCAATTCGTCCGCAAACAACACCAACTGATCACCCCACACCTCCTCCGCCAGCTCTTCCTCCTCCAGATTTCCCCCGCCAGTTCTTGCTTATTTCAAGTGAAGGGGAGAGCATAGCTTCTGCATAGAAGTGATCATAATAACAGTGCCAATTGTGTCATGGTATGAGTTAATGTTGGGTTCGAAAGGGTATTCGTCAATGAGAATACAACTATTATATACACTCCTATTGTGCTCATCTAAGAGGAGTTTGGATTCGAAATGGTAATTGTAAAGATTACTGGTTATAAGAGATACTCGAGAATAATCCTGGGATTTTTTGACTAAAGAGAATAATACTGGTGAAGTATAGGATGAATTGAGAACTAAAGATAATGAATGAATATATCCAGTGGACCTTGTGTTTACAAGCTTGAAATGTGGTATGGAGTTTTCAACCACATCAGCTAAGAAGAGATGGATACTACAACCTCATGGACTACTTTGATCAGGGCTATATCTAATGGGTGTCATCTATTGGATCTTCGTGTAGGAGCTTTGAGTATAGCATGTTTTCAACCTGATCGACCACTTTCATTGATTTGACGATGGTTTGGTGGAAACTGATCATGATCTTTCAGTATGTCCTGTTGTTCCCTCTGGTATTGTTAACTTTCAAATATGGCATTATGTTTCCTACCTCACAACTGCTTTCATTGATTTGAAGATGGTTATGTGGAAACTAATCATGGTATTTTGTCAGTTTGCCTCTCATTAGTTTTGAAATATGGCTTTACAATCCCCACCTATGGTATTATATTTCCGGACTCAGATGGATATCTATCGATAATTGAAAGAGAATTGAAGATAACATGGCTAACAGCTGTGGATAGATAATAGAAGAGGAAATCATGGCTATATCTAATGGGTGATATCTGTTGGATCTCCGGTGTAGGAGTTTGAATAGCATTATGTTTCCAACCTCAGCAACTGCTTTCATTAATTTTATGATGGTTGTGTTGAAACTAATCGTCGCTTTTCTTTGCTTCTTTTCTCTCTGGCTCTTATTGTTATCGCTCTCACTATCACTTCCCTAATTCCTCTTGGATTTTTATTCCCTTAATGATTCCTGCACTTTTGGTATTATTGATGCTTCTAATTATTAACATTTGTTCTATTTTTTGTTTCACTGTTAAACTGCTCTAAACATAATCAGATTCAGCTTTTCGATTACTAGTCTTATTACTACTACTGCCTGTCTTCTTATCAGACACCTAATAAACTCTACTTCGTTTTACTTTTCTATGAACTTTTTATATGATTACTCTTTGTATATAACCAATAGCATTAGTTAACACTATTATGTCTCCTGTTTTCGTTTGTACAGCTAACTCTAATTAAGTTAATTATATCTCTAGCCAACCATTTGCAGAATATTACATATGGGACGATCATACTACGACACAATCACAATCAATGGCATCAACGGGCATAACTCACCAGGGGATTTGAAAAAAACATTAAGATTAGTTTAGTCTATACGTTTATTGTCTTATTTTCAGTCTTGGCCAGTGATACTTATATAAATATATAATTATATAATGCCATTAAATTTCGATTAAATTTCAATCTTTTGTGGTACACAGCTATTAATTTATATATATAGTTATTGTATAGTCGTGCTAGTTTACCTTTAATATTCGATTTTATATGAATGTTAATTACAGGCTATACTCCTTCCGCACCTATATGCAAACAGGCTATTTTAGAAACCGGTTACACGAAATAACTGAAGGCTAAATCTACAGCTGTACCTAATTAAACACAAATACATTGAGAAGTTCGCGTATAGTTTTTATGCCTTAATCACCGCAAGCTGCCCTCTTTCTTAAGTCGTTACTTGTACCATTTTCGACAGTTATGTAGTTAAGCAAGCTGTGGATTGATTCATCCATTGCTGATAGTGCGTTCAAATGTGAAGTTTGGGTATTGAGTAGTACATGTCTATTGTCTGTAACATGGCTGCCATCGATGGTTGTACTATATCACCCTGACGGCACTGTGCGCCCAGATATGTGCTGAGCTATCGCGTGAGCATGGTAAGTATCTCAATTTGCATTTGCTCTGTAATTATCTGAAATTTAGAACCAGCTGAATATGCAGTTCAATTCATCACTGACATCGTCTGTCACATACTTACCTATTCCCGTTCTGCCGAGCTCTGTGCTGCTACTGCCCCAGGTCCATACGTTAATTATAGCTGAGCTCCTGCATCGAGTGCTCCAGCAGCTATGCAGCTACCAGCCGCAAATCCTACAGCTATTGGAGCAGCTGGCCCCAAGCTAATGAACTGAGGATTGCTGCGGAGGATCGTCTATAAATGTGGAAGCTCCAGTCGAACACACTAATACCGATGGCGGCCAAACTTCCTTGCCACCAAATTACGCTTATATAATATTACAGTGTGTTCAGTGCTACGGATTGCTAATTGTTTTACTGGTGCGTGTGGTTCCGTCTGTTCGCATCGTCACTTTCTTTTATGAAGTATATCACAAAACCTAATAGTGTGAACATGCAGATGTAGGCCACAATTCTGAAAGTCCTCGTTTGTCGTTGGTGCAGTCGATAATACTGTTCATTGTCGAATTGTTCATCTTCGGTTTGTTCGCTTGAGGGTTCAGCATTCATATTTACTTTAATCTTAAGAAATCCGTTCTTTCTCTTCAGTAGTGCTTTGTGACTCTTACTCTGTTGGGATATCACTTGCCCATGCCGTGTTAATTGGGTTTATATCGATAATACCGCTTAATAATAAAAGTAATATATTCAAAGTAAAGTGAAGTTTAAGTAAAGAACAAGTTGAAAGATAAGCACTTAGAGTATGACTTTTCGGGAACATCAGGTGTAGATCCTCCAGATCTCAAGACCCTGCCAGTTGACTTATTTCAGCCTTACACGGCTAATTTTCATATCCTTCCACATCCGATGTACATAAAATTTCACCCCTGATTTTGATCCTCATTAACATCAAGGCCTCATTGACTTTTCTGGCTATAATGCTCAAATTCAATGGCATTAATAACTCCATTCGTACCATCAAGTTTGAGAGATATCAAACAAGTTTGAAATTTTTCTTGTGTATTTCTGGACGACTTTTTTCTTCAACTTCTATTCAATATAAAGATGGATTGGAATCAGTTAATTTTTTGGAAAAAGAAACATTTCGAGATATTAAAAGACAGAAGTCAATCAATAAAGCACGATATAAAAGTAATAGATCTGATAGGGTTGGTACTGATTTGAAACTATCGAAAAAGTCTTCTAGTTATATTCGACAGGACAAATCCAGGCCAATCAAAGCATATAATAGATCCAATCACCGTTCAAAGGTAGAAGAATATATTCAAAAGTCACCAGAAAATTGGAAAGCAAAAAGAGATTTTTCAAGTTCGAATTCAGATAGTACAACTACTAACATTAGTGCCACAAAGTCTATTGCTACAAAACCTCATCCGGCAAATTTCCCATTTCCTAGATTTAACTCCTATGATGCCCCTTACTTCCGTTCTTTCGAATTAGATTCTTCAAAATTATCATACTCTCCATTAGAAGTTCCAGATCAACCGCCTGTTCCTAAACTAGCTCATAACCTTGATAGAGTTTTATTCAGCCCTGGAGTTCATGTTCTAAAAGATACTCGCTCTAATGTCTATAATTTCTCCCCCTATCTCGAAAATATCATGTCGATTAAAGATTTTGATTTTGATTTTATCGCAAAATATGTTCCATCTGGAAAGGACAGTACTTTGGCAAATTTGGCCAAACAAAATGACAAAAAGTATACCGGTTCTACTAGTAGTCTTACTTCGGTATTAACTCAGTTCCATCATCTACTATCTCATAAACGTAAACCTCATACCATGTCATTATCAAAATATTTCAGAACTCCACAAGTTCCATTTTCAGTCATTCAAACACAACCAGTATCAATTTTCTTGCGATATAATCATAAAACTGATACTCTCTCTATAGATTCTGATAAATCACGAAGTGATGATATCATTGTGTCAATTTTAGGTCATCAACTTGAGGCAATGCTGACCACCCCCGAAGTGGAGTTTGAAAAATATCGTAAAAGCTTATCTCACAATCTACACCCCTCACTGAAAGGAGGATTGAACACTTATAATTACACACAGAGTGGGGATTTTCTTATGAGATCTCAGTTAGACTGTTATGATGAACGTCTTCCTGGTACTGGGATGTTTGATCTTAAAACTAGAGCTGTTTGTGCTGTACGACATGATATGGATTACACTCAAATTCATGACGGTTCCAGTTATCAAATCAATAAATTGGACGGCGAATTCGAGTCGTTTTCTAGAGAATGGTTTGAATTAATTCGTTCTACAATGTTCAAGTATTCTCTTCAAGCTCGTATAGGTAGAATGGATGGAATATTCCTTGCATATCATAATATTCGTAAGATGTTTGGGTTTCAATACGTTCCATTATCAGAAATCGATCAAATCTTTCATACTTCTAATTTAATTAACGATGAAAAATTTAATATGAAAGATATAGAACCAACCAAGTTAACTTCATTTGTGCCATTAGACGATCAAATGGCTGTCAGCGGACCCATTATTGCTGAAAATGAATTTAAACTATCATTGAAGCTTTTTAATGAAATTTTAGACAAGATTATAGTTTCTCATGATGAACCGGCTGCTTCATTCAACATTGTTTTCCACGCTGTATCATCTTGTAGAATGCATATCTTTGTCAAACCTATGCTTGAAAAGGATATTGAAATTATTCAAGAAACTGGTTTTGATAAGGAAGAGGTAGACAGTAAAGAGTCTAAGAATTATTCTATTAATTCAGATCCTCACACTATCATGATGCATGCAAACAAAGATCCTGAATTTTTACCCCCAGATGTTAAGCTCTATCAGTTAGATATTAGAACCTATATCAATGGTGAATTTGTACCTGGTGATAAGCACCCTCATCTGTCAACAGAGTCTGATGTTTGGACAGTTCAATGCGAATTATCTCAATTGCGCAGGACATCAGCAGAGAGGCGTTATTCGAGGACATTTGCCAATAGCTTGGCTGAGAATCGAATTACCTCTACCCCACAGACAGAACGTTTAGATGAATTAGAAGAGGAGACTATTCGTAATGAAGCTCTCTCTAAACTTGCTCCACCTAATCCAAAACAAGAATATCTTCGATTTTTGAGCATTAAGGGAGAGAATTTAGAGAGAGAATGGGATAATGAGCATGGGCATAAAGAAAAGCAGATTTGGACTCCTAAATTAGTGGAAAGAGTTCAATAGAGCTACGTTGCATTGTATATATTTATATGATTTATTGTATTATATTTATTAATTAATTATCTTCAAATAAGCGGAGCTTGTCGTTTTGATGGTCCACAGACATATCGTGATAGTCATATGCAATGATGACTTATCTAATTATGTGTGATATAACAGTCGACAAGTGTTTTACTCAAATTTATCTTTCAGTCTTTCTACATGTCTAGTATCGTATCATTAAATACCGTAGAACGGGTATATCCTGAAAATCGTAGTTCTAAAGCCATTAAAACGAGTTTGTCGTTGGTTGATTCTACCGCGGCTGAATTCTCTCACACCTCTGCCATATGGCTGTTCAACTCATCTCATAGAGATTCAAAGGCTATTTTTGATCGCCTAAAATATTCCTTGAAGACCACTTTAAATAGTTATCCACAGTTATGCGGCAGGTTAAAGGCCGTAAAAGAGCTAGATGCGTCGTATAATGAAGTACCAAGTCACGATAAGAGACTGGGTAGACTCTTCGTCATTTATGGTGGTGACAAGGATCCCGGACTAGAACTTGCGGAAGCGGAAAGTGCTCTAACCATTGATGATATCTATCCTCAAAATCGTTCCCTACAATTTCCTGCTTGGGACTGCTCTAATTCGAAACTTTCACTATTCATATCTCAAACACAAATTGTGTCCTTGTTAACGAATCCGCCTGAAGACCCGTCGGTTGGCATACAAATTAAATGGTTGAGATGCGGTGGTTTTGTGCTGTCTGTGAAAATGACCCACTCTCTTGGTGATGTGCATACACTAGTAAGGTTTGTCAAAGACTGGGCGAGCGTAAACAAGGCTGTTACGAAGAACTTATCGATTCCTTCTTTATCACCAAATTTTGATCCAAGTATAGCAGATGGTATGGCTGCCGGCGATATCAATCAAACTTCTCCTGACCTAGAGATAGTACAGCGTGCACACCGACTGCCATTTCACAGGTATGACTGGTGGATTTCTGCCGACGGATTCCCGTGGCCTGTTTATATTCCCAAACAATTCAAATCCAGAAGCTTGGAAACGGCAGGCAAACCAATGACATGGTCGGAATGGAAGTTGAGTTCTGCTATATCACATTATTTAATACATCTTACATCGGATCAAGTTTGGAGAATATGGGAAAGGGCCAAATGTGAATCCATTAATATCAGCAAACATGATTCAGTAGTGGCCCATATATGGACATGCATCAATCAAAGTCGTGGGTTAGAAGGAGATGATAATCTCGTTCACTGCGACCTACTTTATGGACTTCGGAACAGGTTGAATCTGGGTGAAAACTATTTAGGGTCACTTACCACCATGTTGAATGTGGAAATGAAGCAGCATAATGTCTCTAATAAAGACATAGCTCACGTAGCCAAAAAAATTAGATCAACTATTGATAGTATCAATGTATCAGATATTCAAGCACACCTCCATTCTATTGCATATGAAGATTCCCCACAGAGGATCTGGCAAGCATTTCTAGGAAGTAGACACATTTTGGTAACCTCTTGGGTAAGAGCAGGATGTTATGAGATAGATTTCGGCATTGATGAACAGCTGGTATACGTTGATGGAATTCTTCCGGATATGGACGGTTTGGTGTTAATAAAAGAAGCGCCTCCATCAAAACCGAATTCTCAATGGTTTGACAATGGTGTTGATATATCTTTACATATTTGTAAAGGAGACGTGGATAAGCTTCTAGCAGATGACCAGCTATTTCCTTAATATATAAATTTATTTTAAATTACGGATTTATGATTTATTTCGTGTACCTAAAGAACGGATTTCGAAGATCCGTTTCGTCGGAGAATTCCATTTGTTGTCGCATCTGTTCTCGCTCTTCAGGGTCCATTGCATCCAGAACCTTCTGCTTCTTGTTGTTGTAATATTTGTTCACAAGCGATGCACCAATGGTGACAAATACTTGGACAGCCAAGCAAGCAAGAATTGCTGCTTTTCCAGGCATATACATTGGGGCATCTTTTGCTTGAAAAGTTTGAGTACCTAAAATATTACCTAATGGGAAAGCAATGAAAGTCAAGGCATTGACAAATACCTTCTTTGAGTGCCCGGCAACATTTGAAGCATTCCAGGATAAGAATAGAGCCAGGGTTCCACCAAATACTTGAGCAAGGTAACTAGAGATTAATAGCCCTGCTTTCATGCTAGTAGTCTTCTCCCTACCTTCAAGACCAATCATGAGAGCTAAACCAACGATTGCTGGAATAAGGTAACAAAGATTTATCAATGTTCTATTTTGAAATTTGTCTGAATAATATTGAACGAAGATTAACCAAACGCCACTAACAATACCTCCAGGAACACCAACGATCAATGTCTCTTGGGCAGAGAACCCAAAACTGTTGATGATGATAGAATTGAAGATGGATAGAGCACCATTGGGAATAGATATTAGAATAACTGAAAAAACAACAATCCAAACCTTAGGGTCGATAAGAGCCTCGACCATTTGATATCCTTTTAATTTTCTATTTTGAGTTCCACTTTGATCGTCCTTGATACGAAACAGAGCGGCTAATTTCTCTTTATCAGTGAAACCTTTGGCTTTAACTGGGGAATCAGGAAGAAATAGGACAACGCAGATACCACAAGCAATTGTAACCAAGCCCATACAAAGAAGAAAAATTCTCCATGAGGCAAATGAACTGGTGGAGAAAGAGACTCCATATGCTATTAACCCAGCAGCAATGGAAGTGACACTATTCATCAAATAGAAACATCCAATTCTCTTTCCTTGCTCTTCTTTTTTGTACCACATACAGATAATTAAGATCAAAATTGGTGCTACACACGCTTCAAAAATTCCAAGTAACACACGTAAAACAGCAACCTGAGCATAGGAGTTACAAGCAGAATGACAAGCCAATACAGTACCCCATAGAATCACATTAACACCGAGATATTTGCCAAGATGTGAGATCCTCTGTGCTAACCACTGGGTAGGTAATTGCGATGATAAGAACCCAATATAAAAAAACATTCCAAGGTATGAGAAATCATTTCCTACTAAATGTAAATCTTCTTTAAAACCCATTACGCTAGAAATGTTAGAAAGTGACCACATTGAATTGTTCAGACCACGTACTTACGCAATATAAGAGATAGTGTTTTTGTCAAAGTATTGTAAAAAGTAGATGGCCATAATGATTGGGCAAATGCGTAAGTCAATTTTTCGCAATAGGCGTTTATTGAACTCTGCATCGAATTCTTGGAGTTCCCCAATCTCTTTAGATTGAAGAGTATCCCCGAGAAATTGTTTAGCTTCATCGGCGTTAGAATAGTCAACGACTTCTTCAATACCTATAGTATAATTCTCTTTTACTGTAGTCATAGTGAATAGATAGATCGCTTTGAACGATGATTGGAAAAAAAGCTATTAAGGAAAATCATTTATTTATATATAAATAATCGAGGAATATAAACCCTCGATTAACAGGCAGGGTGCTATGCTTGTGCATACGATTCAGCGTTATCTTACTGAAAGAAAAAGTAAGCATTATGCAAAGATAGAGAATAGTCTTGGACCTGCATATGGCGGTTATGTTGTGGCAGTTGACGTTGACGTTGTTAGATTCGAGGGGTTAGGATGGGAAGCTAGCAGATGAGACGGAAAAAAGGGATCGTTTCGAAGGCATTCGGATTGAAACAGCTCGATAAGAAGTTCGATAAGAAGCTGGATAGTGTTGATAGAATGAACATTGCTGAATCACGGACTCCGATGCGGGGGTAGTGGGGTAGCAGTCCGATAAGGGTTCAATGGTAGATCATAAGTCTCATGATAACCAAGTAGATAGGGATGGGCGTTTTAACAGAAGAATGAGGAGCTCCATAAGTATGATAGACTTGATACGCGGTAAAAAGGTTAATTGCTATCTAAAATTGTTGATTATTATCAATGTTTCACTGTTTGCGAGGAATTATGTAGGACTCCGAACGTATGATTAGTAACATTGATAGCGGAGATGGGTAACCGGCGAGCGATAGTTGTTAGATAGTGCGGGATCAGCTGGATGGAATTACCGGAGATGATAAGAGACTGTGTTCATCTGTCAAGCAGATAACAAGCCACACTTGTAACATCAATGATACCGTATGATAGCACATCGCCTTCATCGTTTTACGGTATGTACCCTGTCTCCCTGAAGACACCGACAAAGATCCCAATTCATCGAATCTTAAAAAACATTACTATAATTCGATTGAAGAGTATTCATAACAACCATATTAATACAGAAGAACCCTAACAATAAATAAAAACAACAATAAAAGTAAGATAAAGAAAACAACAATTAAACAAAAAAACCAGGATACAATAAAGTAATATAAAAGATATTCAAATTACTAACCAGCAAAACAGAAAATAGCATAAAAGACATCACAAGCTTCCATTGGAAATAAAGGCAATCATTGATACTTATAAACAAAAAAGCATTTATTTAGTTTTGGTAGTCTTCTTCTTAGTAACAGGAGCCTTCTTTACCTTAGCATCAGAAGATTTGACCTTGGTAGCAGCAGGTTTGACAGATTTCTTAGTAGCAGCCTTCTTTACAACAGGCTTCTTTTCAATAGCAGTAGACTTGGCAACAGCTCTCTTAGGGGTAGAAGTAGCTTTCTTAGCGACAGGTTTCTTTTCAGTCTTTTTAGCAACGACAGGTTTCTTTTCAACCTTCTTTTCAACCTTCTTAACAACAGTCTTCTTAGCAGGCTTAATAGCTTCTTTCTTTTGAAGCTTAACAGGGCCAGAAGGACCTTTTGGTTGAACAAAGTCACCAGTGGAAACACCACGTCTAATAGCAGCGTTTAAAAGGGATTCAAAATTAGTAGCAGAAATATTATGAGTAGATTGAATATACTTCTTAAGAGCTTGACGACTAGAACCTGAACGATCTTTCAATTGAAGGATAGCATCTTTAATCATATCTGGTATTGTTAGCAATTGTTAAATATCATAAGACGGAAATATAATCGTCATTATCCAACCATCATTTGAGTCATGTGGCCATTAATCTTATGATCACATAACAAAGACACTTGAATCGTATTCTTGTTGAGACAACAAAAAACAATTTATATTCACAAATCAACATAATGATCATTTTCATTTCATAAAAACTTACCCTTATAAGTTGGATGAGTTGGAGGAGCCTTCTTTGATGCCTTGGAAGCAGAAGTATCTTTCTTAACAGCAGCGGCCATTTTGTGATATAGATAGGAAGAGAGTTAATTAGTTGAAGATAATAGATAATTATCAATTTGATACTATTGATGATATTTAATCTTTAAGAAAATAGATAAGAAAATGAAGAAGGAAAAAGAAAGAGAAAAAAAAGAAAAAGAAAGGGAAAATCAAAACATGAGACTTCAAGGGCAAGTCCAATTGTTTATATATTGCTAGTAAGCTGAAGTAGTAGACTAGATCCTCAATGCATGATGGGACTTAAAAGTTGATAAAGCCGTATTGGGAGATGCAGAGTAAGGGTAAGGGTAGGGGTAAAAGTGTAGAAAACTGGAGATGAAGCAGAAGTTGGGAGAGGGATGGGAGGTAGGAGAAGAGAGGGAAGGAGTAGTGGGAGAGAGGGAGAGATGTGATGGAATGATTTTTTGATGGGTGATTTGAGACTTTTGATGGGATGAATGGAATGTGAGGGAGGAGGGTGAGATTGTGGTAAGAACGAGAGATAATGTAGTGAGAAGGAAGAGTATAATGAGAGAATAATCAGAGTTATCACGTTACTTGATCTTTTTCTTATTTCGTTTCCCTTCTCCGTCCTATCCGCTCGTCGCCTTCATCTCATCACAAATCTGTTAATCAATGATACTCAAAAACACACTCTCTACCTTCGCTATGTTATGGAATGAATAGACTGATCAACTGTTTACATGCATAATCCTATGCAATGATATGTCTGTTGTAGTATGGGTAAACTGCGTGTGAGAAACGCTTTTGCAGCAGCATCTGTGGATTGGGTTGACTGTACTCTGATATACATGAAGGTGTACATCAGGGAACGTTAAGATAAATACTTGATCAACTGATGCTGATATGGATCAGGAAGCAGCAACTGTAGGGAATCAGTAGGGAGAGGCTATTATTGAGGTTGGGTCATAATTGTAGTGTTGTTAGTTGCCATGGTACTTAGGAGTGTTTGAAGGGAACGGGAGCAGAGATGTAAATAAAGTGAAGTTGATTTTATTAATAAATAATTACAGTCACCGACATTTACTAAGAAAATTACGTTTTATCGCCTGTGTTGTAATATTTGTATTCTTCATTTGTTGGGGGAGATATGAGGTCATTGACGAAAGTTGGTTTTGGCCAGAGACTAGTCATGTGGTGATGAACGAAGAATGAGACGAGAATTAACAATATACCTAGCAATTTCCTCTTTTAGGGCCACTCAAGTTAGTAGATTTGTAGACTAATGAATATTTTTGTTGGCGAAGCTTCAGCACGTGATGTCTGCCTCCGGCGGCCGGAGGAGTGAGTAGTTAGTGGCTGGGTGATTCGCACAGCTTCTCCGCGGAGCGGAGCAACGAGTCCGGGCAGAGCCCGGCCGCCGGAGGCAGAGACAGGGATGGAGGGTGATAGGATGGGATGTATTATAGGAGTAGAGTGCGAACTTGATCTGCTAGTTGTTTGATCTCGGTTTTGGGTTGTTTGGTTACAATGGCAGTTTTAAGTGTGTTGAAGTGGGAGAGGATAGAAGGGGGAGAGGGGGGGTTAGGCTCGAGATTTTGAAGAAGATTGAGGATTCGTGGAACATTTTTACCGCTGGTACGGAGAAGACCAGGAGGATCGAGGGAGAGGGTTCGTCCATGGTAGATTACAACTGCTAGATGGAGGATTAATGCGGCATCAGTAGCTTTTTTTAGCTGTGATTCGAGGGTGGTGATAAGCTTTTGTTTTACTGGTAGAAGGGTTTCAGGGGTGGGTGTGACAGACGAAGTGAGGTATTTATCAATGTCGTTTAAAGTAGTGATGGTTGTGGGGTCAATATTTAAAATTGTGAGGTTGTTAATTGAGTAGTCAAGTAATTCGGTTACAAGTTTTGCTTGTAGTTTGGAATCAGAGCAGGTGGTTTTGATTCCATTTAAATAGACAGTTAGTTTTATTATTGCTTCGGATTTAAGTTGGTTTAGGATTTCAGTCACTTTTTCTATGAGGGTAGTTTGATAGGTAGTACGAACGTCTTTATCAAATCCAGTTGATAGGAGAGATGAGGAAAGAGGGATTGGTAGGGGAGTGGGAAGGAGAAGATTGGAAAGGACAGATGTTATATCGTTTAAGCTAGGTAGTTTAGCATGCTTTAAAACAGACTGCTTAATTTCATAACTGTTGTCAACAGATTGTTGGACTTCAGGTATAGTGGAAATCGTCTCTGAATCGTTAACTGCAGAATTTTCATAATAAGAAGTGAGTGATTTCTTAACTTCTTTTTCTAATCCATTTGATATTAAATATCGATTGTTATATAAACGATATGATTTAGATGTAGATGTGAATGATGATAATAAGTGGTTTTCAAGGACAGTTGTTTGATCTTTTTTATTATCAAAATCGTCAGGATACTTTATATCCGATAGATCCATCCATCCATTCTGTGAATCTAGTTTTAGTTGGATAGACGTTTTGATATTATCAAGGAACTTTTCAGTGATAATAAATACAACTAGTGAGTGAATGGCGAGATTTGAGATTTTTGAAATGTCTTTGATTCCAGCAGATTTGATACTATCTTGACTGATGAACCCGTCCGACTCTAACTTTGAAAGGCAATTGTTCTGTAAAGATAAACGATAAACATCAGGAGTAAAGACACTTCCTTGATGGTCAAATGTTCCTTTGATGGAACTACTTGAAGTAGGATCTCTGGATAATCTAACAATTGAGTTTTGAACAGCCGATTGGATGGTGGGTGACAATTCATCCTTATTTCTAATATCTACCTCATCTAACTTTGTGATTTGGTCGAGTTTATTAAGTTTTTCGATCAACTCTCCCACAAGTTTATTATAAAATGTCTGGTCAACGATAATGTCATTCTCAATAATAAATCGGTTATCGCCGGAATTCAAATTCTCTAATAACCACTTTATAAACATAACATCGACTCTATTAGATGAGCAAAATTCTCCTAATTCAACGAAATTGTCTGATTTAATTGTCTTAACTAACAATTCTTCTAATTTCTTTACTTCTCCCGAAGTAAATATAATATTATCGCCTGGCTTAAAATACCATTGGCATTGACCATTTTTCAAAATTTCCAAAACAATTTCTTCAGTAATTTCATTGCTCAAATCTATTTCCGGATCAGCTGATAATAGTCTGATACTACTTCTTCCATGGCCATTTAATTTATTTTCAATATCAATCTTTGCTTGACTACGAGTAACCACTCCAGTCCTCGATGATGTTAGGTAAACTTCATCATTGATTTTCAATTTTAAATCTGATAATGATTTCGTTACTATATTTTCTATATCATCACTGGTATAATTTATAGTTGGTTTTGAGGAGGTGAAAAAATTCATTTTAAACTGACTGACGGGCAAGCAATATTGATTTATTGTGAAGAGATCTAGTAATTGCCATTTTGCGTATTCAGCCGTACCGGAAAATTACTGTGTTAAGATTTCTACGCAGGGTCTGAGTATTCGTCTAACATCTATAGTTGAAAATCGTACAAAACAAATTCACCAAGAAAAGGGTCCAGTTAGTAGCTGATTAGAGGTGGTTCTAGAAGGGTCGTATATGAAAATGACATGGAAGGCCCTGCATGGATCTAATTCGAATTCTATCGCAGATTATGTAATTTTCAACGTTTATGTAAGCCATTTTTAAGGTTTTGCTTACACAGCATTATCATACAATTCCGGAGTTAAGTGTTGCACTTAACGCCGGATTACTCGTAAGAATCATATGCGTGCGCTAATAGCCGTGTCATGACCTGCCTAACTACTCTCTGCTAGTAAACTGCCCATAAATCAGTGCTAGTTCTAATAGTACTAAAGGAAGACGACAGAGCGCGGAGCAATGCGGCTCAACGGAGTAGAATGTCTTAAGCGGAGTGGAGCGGATCTTGGCAACTAAAGATTATATCGGAGAGAAAAGATAATTAGGAGTAAGAATTACTCAAGAGATCATCTTCCCGAGTAAAGTCGGTTTCTCAGTGATATTACAGTTATTGCGAATTCTTTACAATCTCAAAAACTTACCAAATTGTGTTCCTCAATTTAATCTTATGTCCGCCGGCGTCTACGTTTCATCCGTCCTTACCGCACGGAGTTAAGCAGCCTATTCCTATTCCATATTAGTCGCCCGTTTTAGCCTGCATGACATCGTTAATTTAACTATACGATCTACCATAATACCTTCTTAATATTGAAAGTTCCCTGCAGAGAATACTAGCGTTCTTGGCGACGGTTGAAGCGCGGACCACCGCTGAGTAATTACCTTTTCAAGCTAGTACTTGGAATATGTAAGCGATATGCCAAAATGATTCCAAATCATATCTTATACTAAAAAATATAAATATGTTGTTGATTCTTCTTCAACGTCAATAAAAAAATCAATCAAACAATCATTAAGATATTAAATAGTGATAAACTCACTCTATTCAATTCATTCATCACATTATTATCTTACATTCACTATAATGACTTATACTGACACTTTCAGAAATACAATCTTTGTTGACTTTTTAGAAGCAGTTGGCTTAGTTACTCTTGAAAGTAATTTCGTCCCTCAGGCTCCTAAACTTGTCACCAAGACATTATCTAATGTTTCCCTTGATAAAGATGAGGAAAGTGATAGCGATGTTGAACCAATCGTATTTACCGATGCCGAAATGGCTATTGGTGAAAAGGAGGAAGATGATGAAGAATCAATTCTTGTCGCTGTTGATCCTTTCCTTGTCGATTGGAATGGACCTGACGATCCTGAAAATCCTCAAAATTGGAAAACTTGGAGAAAAAGTATTACAGTTGTTCTAGTTATGCTTTTGACTTGTGCTACCTATATGGGTTCTTCTATTTATACTCCTGGTCAAGAAGAAATTCAACAAGAATTTGGAGTTGGCCATGTTACTGCTACTCTTAATCTTTCTATGTACGTCTTTGGTTATGGTCTTGGCCCTATTATTTTCTCCCCATTGTCCGAAGAAGCTAAGATTGGTAGAAACAATATTTACATGATCACTTTGTTTCTTTTCTTTATCTTGCAAATTCCTGCTGCTTTAGCTCCTAATATTGGCGGTTTAATTGTTGTAAGATTTATTACCGGCTTTTTATCCAGCCCCGCTATTTCTACTGGAGGTGCTACTCTTGGTGATGTTATCTCTCTAGACTATCTACCCCAATTCATTGGTTTATGGGCTGTCGGTGCTGTGGCTGCTCCTGCTCTTTCTCCTTTGTTAGGTGCTGCTATGGTAGTTGCCAAAAATTGGAGATATACCTTTTGGCTGCTCATGATCATCTGTGCCTTTACATTTTTGCTCATGTCTTTCTTTTTCTCAGAGACTCTCCATGCTAATATCTTGCATAGACGTGCTAATCGTATTAGAAAGGAAACTGGTGATGATAGATACTATACTCTTGCTGAGCTTGCACAAAAAGACAAAGATTGGGTTTCATCTGCTAAAGAAAGTCTTTATCGTCCCTTGGTCTTAATTGCCTCTGAACCTGGTGTATTAGCCATTGATGCTTACATTGCTCTTGTTTATGGTACTTTCTATCTCTTTTTTGAAGCATTCCCTATTGTATTTGTTGGTATTTACAACTTCAGTGTCGTTCAATTAGGTCTTGCTTATCTTGGATTTTGCGTAGGATGTATTATTGCTTACGGTGTTCTTTTGGTATTTATGGTTGTTATTGTCAAACCTCGTTTGATTGCTGGTAAATTCCTTCCTGAGCATTTCTTGATTCTTGCCATGTGGGTCTGTATGTTATTGCCATTTGCATTGTTCTTCTTTGGATGGACTGCAAAGATTCATTGGATCTTACCTATTATTGCTGAAGTTTTCTTTGTTATTGGTGCTTTCAATCTTTTCCAATGTGCTTTTGGTTATCTTGCTAGAAGTTATCCTCGTTACATTGCTTCTGTCTTTGCTGGTAATGCTTTAGTTCGTTCCACTTTCGCCAGTGCTTTCCCCTTGTTCGGAAAGGCAATGTATGATGGCTTGGCAATCGATGGATATCCCGTTGCTTGGGGCTCAAGTTTAGTTGGATTTGTTGCCTTAGCCATGGCTGCTATTCCATTTGTTCTTTACAAATATGGACCTGCACTTAGAGGAAGATCTAAGTATGCCAATTAGGTATTTATTATTTATTATTATAGATTTGGACTTTATAGATATATTATTTATTAATTAATTTTATTTTTTAACAGAAAGCATCACTAAGTATTAATCTATCTCTTTGGATCGTCTTTAGAAGATAGTCATATTCGCTTTACCAAGATTGTTTTTATACAGCCATAAACTCGCAAGAATTATACTTTCATTACATTACTCATCGACTACTTCAAATTCAGTATTCAATAAATATTCAGAGGAATTTTTTATTCTATATACTATACATCATCCCCTTTTGCTTCAATCTCTTTCTCCTTTTTATCTTTCGCTAATTTCTCATCACTACTCTTTTTGACAGATTCTTCAAAAATCTGCTGTAAATTGTATCTATTTAAAGATTCAAAATCTCCATCGACAACTGCAATACCAAGTGAACTTTTAAAACAGTTAACAATAATCAGTCTATCATACTCTTTCAAATCAACCTTATGACCATGATCGTTACCAACAGTTTCGGCGACCTTAGGAATAATTATCTTTCTGTCCAAAATGTGATGATTTCTAATCTCCGTGCGAATAGCGAACTTGAGAGGTTGTTGCTCTTCAGCGTGAAATTCAGGCTTTAACACAATCTGGGACAACCGTTCAAGTCCTGCTTCACTAGCAGTATCCGTCATGCTAACTGGAATCAATCTCTGTGTATATCTAACTTTCTTAATACTACTCCTCTTAGCATCAATGCATATCTCCTTCACCAACTTAACTGGATCAATTGGCTTCTTTAATCTGAAAAATAACACACATTCACATCCAATATCAACATGGGTAAATGGTTGCGACTCCTTTTTATCTTTCATCTCCCCTAACTCCTTAGCAATAGCAGCTTCAATATCATCTACATCAGCATCAACATCTTCTTGCTCTTCACTGTCTTTTACCTTCCATTCATCTCCATAGATCTTCTCAATATACTGTCTGTGTTAATCCTGTCTGCCTCCGGCGGCTGGGCTCTGCCCAGACCCGTAGCTCGCTTCGCTCGTTTACATACCTCCGAAAGCAAATTCGTCATTTCATTTTTGCACTGCGATTCATGCCCTCTTACGCAAGTCACATACAATCCAAACCAATTAGATTCAATATTTTGTGGTCCAAGATACTACCGGCTGTTAGTAAAAAAAATGCTTGGACATTCCTAAAATGCAAAACTTACTTTACTCTTCTTATTCCTTCGTGATTTTTTATCATCCCCACCACTCTTTCTCTTCTTATCTTCTCCCATTTTTAATATTTTGCAAAACTTTAGCTCCGTCCGGAGAGATCTAGATCGGCGATGAATTTGAACCAAAAAAAATTGTACGGCTTTAGCACGTACATAGATATAGTGGTATATCTTGTGTGGTCATTTGTATTGGAACAATTAGATGCTAGCTGGAATCAATGCTCATTTAATACAATGCCAGTCTGGTTATCGACGAGAATACTCCTAAATATATGGTAACTACTCGAATTTCAGACGACGATTTATTGAATATGCATGTACTTTGAATGCAGGGTCTGCGTCCACGCATAAGTTCATAGATCGACCGAGGAGAGATATCCTCCGAAAGACCTAAAAGTTGACGTTCTAGATAGCGTATGCTGTATCAAGTAATAGGCGACATATTAGTCGTATTTGTAGAAAATTGTTTGTATCCATCAAGCTTAATCATAGCAGGCGATCAAATCATAATCATTAATATCAAGATAAACAACAGAAGCATAAAAGCATACCAACATACCAACATAGAAGCTCATAACATTTTCCTTTCTTGAATTCCTTTATTTTAATTATCGATTCAGTCCTATGAATGTTTATTTCCCTAAACACTGTCGTTACTGTCTGTCCAACCAACTATTTTTAACATTATTGGTACGGCGTTAACAAACTTCACCATCTTTAACTCCGACATTGGGACTTTGACCTCCGGGTGTCAAATTGGATCTTATTATCTCCACTAATGTTAATTTTATAATCAAATGAAAGCTAAAGCTTGTACGGAATGCCGTCAGAATAAACTGCGGTGTTTATATCCTCCTAATGGGATAGGAAGTTGTCAAAGATGTTTGAAAAAAGATATTGCTTGTGTATTTGATCCTAAATTCCGTCGAGTTAGTAAACGGAAATTAGCTCAGAGTAAAAAGAGAGCGAATGGGCTAAACAGAGGTGAAAGTACGACACCAGTCGAAGGAGATTCGTCTGTATCCCCATCAGATGATATGAATGGAACCTCCTCATCTGCTGCTGATCCTCCTCAATTGAATACTTTTAAATTTCCTAAAGATGGGCCTATGGCAAACCCGGGAATAACAGTGCCGGCTGATCAACCTGAGAAACTAAAGGTAATTCCAAGTTCTGGCCCGAAACAAATTAAAGAATCCATTACTATAAGTGCTGAGGAAATAAACACATTGTTCGATGTATTCATGAAGAACCATCTTTATTATATGCCATTAGATATATGTCTTGACTGCGAGGCAGTTTATGAGCGATGTCCAATATTGTTTTGGGCAATTTTAGCTATTGCTGGAAGAGATTTTCCATTATTGCCGCATATACAGTTAAAGGTTAAGGATCTATTGAAAGGTATTATATTAGAAGCTGTAAGATCTGTTGAAATTGTTCAGGCGTTGTTATTAATTGCTAGTTGGCCATTTCCTTATAGATCACAATTAGATGATCAATCTTTCACTTGTGCTACCTTAGCAGTTCAATATTCTTTGCGACTTGGTCTTCATAGGCCCAATTTAAGCCATGAATTTAGTTCAAGGCCAGAGGTATTACAATTTGGTCCTTTTAAAAGATTGACGACATGGATGGGTTGTTTTGTTGTCTGCAGTAGAGAGTCAATGAGACATGGAGTACCAAATTTAATCACTCCGGATTTTACACTCCGGAGAGCATTTGATGATACCCGTATTCCATTAAGGTTACGCAATTTATGCCAATTAGCCTATCAAAGTTCAGTAATGAATAATACCTTAGGTAGTAGTGGAGAAAACTTTTCAGGATTAATGGAGCCAGTTCCAAGATTAGAACTGGTTAAGCAATATATTGGTAAGCTGAATTCCCTTTATACAACTGAATCTTTTGTTAGAACTCGTGATCCATATGTCGAGGTAGTTTATTTAACTACAAGATTGCAAGTTTTGTCATATATTTTAACCGATGATATTTTAGATTGGTCAACAGAAGCTCTTCAATTTATGAATATTGCAATGAATGATGCTTCAAGAATGATTAGGGTTGAATCAACTATTCCTGGACTGGAGTTTGCTCCGATAATGTTATTCCGCTACGTGGTATATGCATCATTGGTTTTATTACGAATTTTAAGAGAATGTGATGCAGTTTCACTCGATAGAAAAGCCATCTTGTCAGATTTAACTCTTGCTTATCAAATTCTTGATAAATTATATTCAAAAGTAAGAAATGATGAGCATATAGTTGTGACGAAAAACTTTCTTCAAGTGTATTCAACTTTGACAGATACCAAAGTAACTCAACCTATTAAATCGAGAGGCCCTGCTAATATTCTGTATGACGCAGTCCGAGTCACAAGGGAAGCACAAGCAGTTCAATTAAAGCAGCAGCAACATGAACGAAATCAAAATGATAATGTAGAACAAGACCAACAATTAGGTGAAGATCCTATGCAGAATGGAGCTTCAACTATCGTTTCCTTAGAAAATTCGTTACAGCCCCGAGTAGATCCTAATTTTGTACCACCTGATATTGATGATCAGTGGTTGACAGAGATATTTAATTTGGTATATTATATGTAACTGTATTGTATTTATTTTTAAATTATTATTTATTGTTTAATTATTTATTGTTTAATTATTTATTGAGAATTAGATTAAGACTCTCTGCGTTATAGCTTCGTCAATATCCGAGACCATCGTAACTGATCGAATAAAGAAATCACCTCGATCTTCAAGTTTTGCTCTTCCACTCTTGTAGAATATCTTCGATATCGATACCCGATTTACGTATTATTCCAGAGACTAGTTCGCGATAACGGGTAGAATTGTCTAGGCATAATTACTTTAACGAGTTCAAAACCCTAATACCACATAAAATATTAGTCCCTGCATCAATATCTCAATATCTCAAAGATTTAGCTACACTTGTAGTTTGCAATTCCATTCAATCTTCTTCAGATGCATTCTCATCATTCTCATTCAAGCGATTATTGTCAACATGCATCATCTCCTTTTGATGACATGATTCAAAGGGCAATTGATGAAAGATTGAAAGTTCTCTGCTTGACTGAACATATGCCTAGAATTAATAGTGAACATTTGTATCCAGAAGAAATAGACTCGAATACTAACGTTCAACAGCTTAAAGATGTATTTGAAAGATACTATAATCGTGCTCGTCAGGCGCAAATTGATTATAAAGGCAGAATTGATTTATTAGTAGGATTTGAATCAGAAACGATATCAGAAGAATATTTAGATTATATTGATCAATTAAGGGAGAGCTATAAATTTGATATGGTTGTTGGGTCGGTCCATCATGTTTCAGGGATTCCAATTGATTTTGATCAAAGCATGTGGAATAAAGCAATGAATTTGACTGTTGGAAATGTGACTACTGATATTGATTATAGTCCTATTTCATTTCAAAAATTCTTTGAAGAATATTTTGATTTACAGTATCTAATGATACAAAGATTAAAACCATCAGTTATTGCTCATTTTGATCTAATCAGATTATGCTCTCCGAAGGGACCTATCCCTGAGTCACTTAAGGAGTGGCCAGGAGTTTGGGAAAGAATCAATCGTAACGTGAAATTAGCTATATCTCAAGGAGGAATGATAGAAGTTAATTCATCAGCAATTAGAAAAGGATGGAATACTCCATACCCTAGTCAAGATATAGCCGAATTGATTATTAAAGAAGGCGGTCAATTTTGTCTAAGTGATGATTCTCATCAAGTAGGTCACGTTGCTCAGAATTATGCAAAGTGTATAGAATATTTGGAAAAATTAGGAGTAGATAAAGTTTTTTATTTAAAAACGAGGAGAAATGAAGATAGCATATCTATTGTAAAGGATAATATTACATTACACGAATTAAAGAATTGGTTGAATGAGTAGAATCCATAAAGCTAAAATATAAATATTCTCTTATAACTATAAATGGTATTTAAGAAATCAATACTGATAAATTTCACCCAATAAAAAATCTATCTCCTCATTGCTCCTTCATTCGCAAGTCTATCGGCTTGTTCGTTTCCATAATTACCGTCATGTCCTTTAACATGCGTAATTGAAACTTCCTTACCTAACGCTTGTAATTGAGCTAGTTTTTCACGTCCTGACATGACAAGATCAGCGTTTTGAACATCACTTCCCGTTGAAGTTTTGTATCCGTTACTTTCCCATTTAGAACCCCATTGAGTAAGCGCATTTCGCGAATATTGTGAATCTGTTCTGATTTCAAGGTTGCCACCAGATCCACTTCTAGCCTCAGCAAGAGCATTATCTAAAGCATGATTAACTGCTGTAAGTTCAGCTCTTTGATTAGTTTGACGATCACCAGTGAGTTTCGAACTGACATTACGAGGATCATTATCTCCGTAGTAGACGCCATATCCAGCAGAAGCACCATACTGGCCATTACCTCGAGAACTTCCATCTGTATAGACGACTTGTTTAGGCTGGTTAGAGTTATAAGATGATGAGTAAGTGGACGAGCCGCCGTAAGAGCTACCAGACGAACTACCAGACGAGCCACTATAAGATGAGCTATTACGAGAGGAACCACCATATGAACTACCATAGGAGCTAGTGCTGGTCCCAGAAGAGTAGTTAGACCTTCCACCTCCACTACTAGCACTATAACCACTACTAGAATTAGCAAAATTAGCAGCTTCTTGAGCGGTATTGAATGATTTATGAACAGCTCCTTTATAACCTTCAGTCGCTGCTTTGGCGTCAGACCAATTAGTGAAAACACCCGTATTTCTGCCCGACTGAACAGCGTAGTATTTCACCATATTCTTTGATGGCTAAACAATTAGAGAAGTGAGCGAGGAGGGAGTCATTCAAGAGATATGTTGAATCCCACAAAATAAAAATACAATTTTCAGTTTGCTAGAAATTGAGAGATGGTTATTTATATAGACTGGCGTAACCCAGCGCAAATTAGTGGCTAAATCTTGCGTACTGAACGCGTCTACAATGTTGAGGTATTCTTTCACCTATGCGATATTCACTTAACGGTTGCGTCGTTATCAATCTCGTAATGACCGAAATATAATAATACTAATAATATAATATTCAGGTAAAATAGTATGAACGACAGTAAAGAATAAAACTAATAAAGGGTGAAAACGGAGCCCTATTTATAATAACTTGAGTGTAGAATCGGTGGCTACAGTTCATAGTGGCTAATAGATGACATCTGATGATTCAACCCTAACCTCTATCTTCTCATGTCTTCTAGGACTTATAGGAATCCAGCGCGCCTACAAATGCCCTTACTTTGCGAAGTTCTAACTCGCACATTTCAGTGGGGCATCCTAACAATAATAATATTATATTTATTACACAGAAATTTAAGAATCTGATCTTTCCTCTTCATATTTCTACTATTTAAGTTTGATTGGAAGGTTTCAGAGAAGCATAGACAGCTAAGCTCTGCCAATTAGACTTCCATCTGTGTCGGCCATCAGATTATCATTAGTCGAATCTTTAATATCTCGAGAGATAAAAATCCTTAGATGTTAAAATAATAAATTAACTATAGCAGATTTTTAAATTCTCTCTCTTCAATGCTGATGAATTATATATTTCAATACTAGGCTAGGCGCTTGGACTTAATATTGGCGTACATGTAGGAGTAGATAACCTTATGCAGGAGACTTGCAGATGATGGTAAGATGCTGCCAAAACTAGGTCAGACAATTTACAATACCACCTTTCACTTCACTGCAAGGAAATATGTGAAACAGAAACATTTGGCGAAATGTCGTATAAGAGTAAATCTTTAAGAAAATGAGCCAAGCGCAAGGGATGTTGTTATGAGAATCAAGGAGTTGGGACCCCTAACCCTAAAATAATATACTTCTGTCATTGTAGTTTGAGATCTTTAAATCTTAGACTCAATAATTTTCAAGACTGGAATATTAGAAAGTAATTAAACATTGAAAATTAATACTTTCCATCCATTGGTCTTTTGCTACCAATTGATAAGGCCACTCTACTATTAACAAAAAGAATCTAAATTATTTGTTGTTCTTATTTATTTTATCGATTGGAAGTTAGGCCCGTCTACTTCATTGCTCCACCCCTAAAGTTTAGCCGCAATACCGAACTTTATATCTTAAAAACGTGACATGCAAGCATTTCCTAAGGTGGGTAATTTTATGTCGATTACCCCTGATTTATCTAGATTTATTTTATTTGGTAATTTTTTCCTAGTTATAATTTAAATTACCGAAAGATATATCACAGTGGGGAGTTGAAATGTTAGATGAGGGAGTTATTAGGGGTTCGCAAAAGGTAATTTTAGGTATTTTAATCCTTATCAGCCAATTTTCTAACTTTTGCTTCATGATTCTGAATCGTATAGCAATTGAACACAAATTAGATGCGAACAAACGAAGCTGAAGTTCAAATCAGGCAGTTAGTATATGATTCTTCAAAGCCATACACTTCGGTGATATACGACCGCAGAACCTGCTACCAATTTGACTCTCGTTCATGCTCACTTCGTGGCTTCTGAATTTGTTTCCATATCTGACCTTCCCTAGGAATCTACAGAATCTATTACACAATTTGTCTATACTTCTTACAGCAAGCACTATAACCTACCCACTCAAATATCATTGATAGCTATCGGGATATTTTAACCATCCTTCGGATAATCTTGAACTCCCCGCGTAGCGGAGAACCGGGCCTGGGCGGAGCCCAGCCGCCGGAGGCAAGAGTGGGAAAGGGAAAAGAAGTCATTATATTATAGCAAGATAGAGGTAATAGCAGAGAAAGGTCTATATGTCTAATAAGAACGTCCGAAAAGCGTGTAGGCTTTGGCAAGTCTGTCACAGTTAACACACTTGGTGCCTTCTTTGAGTTCAGGTTGCTCGAATGGAATACATAATGATTTGGCACCCATAGATGGGGCCTTTTCATCAACTTCCTCATCATCATCGCGACGAGCAGTAGTCTCTTTGATAGTATCTTCACAATCTTCTTCACCACAGAATGGAGCAAGAAGAATATTCTTCTTGTTAAGAAGAGGAGTCATCTCAGAAACATCTGAAACTTGAACAATATGTTGATCAAAGAGCTTCTTGGCTTTGGTGAAGAGATCAGATTGAATAGAGTCGAGAAGAGTGGGAATCTCACTGGATAGAGAGGGAATAGGGATAACAACCTTGACACTGGTGTCACGACGTACGGCAACAACTTGGTTTTTCTTAAGATCAGCAGGACCAAATTCAAGACGAAGAGGAACACCTTTAAGTTCAGCATCGGCAAACTTCCATCCTGGAGAGTAGTTATCACGGTAATCACCGAAAACTCGGAACCCAGCGTCAGCAATGGTCTTCTCAACTTCTTTGGCTCCATTGATAATTGCATCACGTTCTTCAGAAGTGGTCTTGGCAGTAATTCCAACGGGAACAACAACAACTTGAGTATTAGCAACACGGGGAGGGATAACAAGACCTTTGTTATCGGAATGGGTCATAACCATAACACCGATAACACGGGTAGAAAGACCCCAAGAATTTTGCCAGACATTGATCTTGGGTTTGTCAGCTCCTTCAGGATCTTCAACAACAATATTGAACATTTTGGAGAAATTTTGTCCAAGACAATGGGAAGTGGCACCTTGA
Source organism: Sugiyamaella novakii (assembly GCA_030575175.1). NCBI lineage: Eukaryota > Fungi > Ascomycota > Dipodascomycetes > Dipodascales > Trichomonascaceae > Sugiyamaella > Sugiyamaella novakii. Next base: position 44,618 of record JAJMIH010000021.1, read on the forward strand.
ATACCTCTACCAGTGGTAGGGATATAACCTTCACAGGTGGTAGTATAAAGACCACCAGCAAATTTTTCCTTATCAGTCTTGGTTCCTTTAATAACTGGGACAGCAAGAAGCTCTTCATAGACACCTGCATACCAGTCAAGAATTTGTAACACTTCTTCAGCAGCAGCTTCTTTGGTAAGATGAGCAGTATGACCTTCTTGCCATAAGAATTCACGAGTTCTTAAGAAAGGTTGAGGGTGTTTAAATTCCCAACGAACAACAGAGTTCCATTGATTAAGACGTAAAGGCAAATCACGATATGAACGAATCCATTTGGCGTAATAAGGGTACATGACAGTTTCAGAAGTAGGACGAATAGCTAAAGGTTCTTCAAGTTCAGAAGAGCCAGCTCTAGTAACCCAAGCAACTTCAGGAGCAAATCCTTCAATGTGATCTTTTTCTTTTTCAAGAACACGAGATGACACAAACATGGGGAAATAAGCATTTTGAACGCCAATTGATTTGATACGAGTATCGAAATAATTTTGAATCTTTTCCCAGATTGAATAAGAACCTGGTCTCATAATATAACAACCAGAGACATCATAGTAATCCAAAAGTTCACCTTTAGTGACAATTTGTTGATACCAACCGGGGAAATCAAGTTCTTTATCAGAAGTAATACCGATCAGAGCAGCTCCATCGATTTTACCATCATTAACGGTAGTAGTTTTGGCGGCAGCTGGTTTAGCGGCAGAAGTAGATTTAGTGGAAGTACCAGAAGCAATTTCAGCAGCTTCTTTAACAAAATCAACAACTGTGATATCAGCTCCAATCTCTTTATAAGCTTTGAGAAGCTTATCACCATGAATAAAAGCAGTTTTAGCACTAGAATCAGTATGAATGGCTAATAAAACATGTTCACCAACAGCAGCTGAATCAATCAATAGTTTCAATTTTCCAGCATTCTCATTAGTAATAGATAAAGGACCAACATTTTGTGGTTCAGAATTATTAAAAAATTCAGCAATCAAATCTTTATTTGCCAACCGAGGTTCTTTAACTGAAGCAGATTTAGCAATAATATTAGAAGGAGTTTGAGTAGAATTCAAAGCAATAACTACAACTGGAACTGGAGTAGCAGTTTTGGCAGTTTTTGGTTTAAAAACAAGGACTTTAGTAAGATGAAAATTGCCAGATGTTTTAGCAGCATCGGACTTGTCAAGAATTGAAGCCCATTCTTCGTTATTAGAAGGAGTATCGTGAGAGATTGAAAGTCCCTCAAGATCTTTAATTAAAGATGACATTATGATATGCACTGCACTTATCAAAGGTGAAGGGGGAGTAGGCAGAAGTAGTTTTAAAAACTTTTTGATTGATCCACGGGTATGAGGTTGATGTGGAGTTGATCTATTTTTTTATGTGGCCGTGGTAGCGTGAAATTTGAAATATCGGTGAATCACTTTCTTCGATGTGGAAAATGAGTATTGATTTATTATTATATCGAGGTTAGATGTAGGTGGTGCGGTACTGAATTAGCTCAGTGGTAATCAAGATAAGCGAGTGTTGGGATCGCTTGAAAGAGGAGAGTAAGTGTTGATATAGGTACGAAATTGAAGTAATTTATACTATTGTGAGTGATAGTAAGCTTAAAAGTATAGAAGTATATTGTGTGTATGTAAACAATATTAAGCATTAGTAGTTTAAGTTATACACAGTGAATAGGAATATCTATTAGTTACGACAAGTAATAAGTAGTCATACTAGCAGTTTGATAGACTAACTAACTATCGATTAATTAGCTGTTATTAATTGTTAATCTCTTATCTTATATCACTTTATGACTCAATTACAATTCTATCAATAATTATCGTCACCGACGTCCTCAGGGGTAATCAGTCATGTACGGCATCAAAAATTACCGCGTGCGCGTCAATAGTCAATTCAGCAGCGACATGACCTCTTTATAATATGAAAGAAAGTTCCCTAGGGGGGTCATTTCATCCTTCCTCAACCTTTTTCTAAAATTAGAAAGCAAAATTAAACTCTTTATACATCTATTACTAATCAAAAACCATCTCAAATATATACCTTCTCTTGTAAATACTAAAGATAACTTAAAATGAATTCATAAACACGTGATAGTTACCTCAATATAACAATAACTCTAATCTCTTATCATCCTACAATCCTTATCATCTCTCCACTTCTCACCAAACTGACTCATGGAATTTCGATTTCCACCCTTACCCACAATATGAAATTTCCCATCTCTCGATATATCTATCGATTACTCTCCTCTATTGATTCATTCTAATCATCCAAAACATTTTCAAAATGTCTACCGAATCAATTGAAAAACCGCTTGAATCTCTTTCTGTATCTGGATCTCAGGTTTATGTCAATGAGACTACTGGTGTAGATGCCTCTACTTCAGATGGATCAGAAAAATCTCCATATCAATCTCCAGCTTACGCTTTGTATATTAGTAAATCTGAGAATATTTTAGTAGCCAAGAAGTCCGAAGATTCTGTTATTTATGAAAAAATCTCACCTTCTGCTATTAAAAAGGCAAGAAAAGGTGCTGATGGTTTAGCTAAAAAGGCTGAAAAAGCTGCTAAACTGGCCGACGCTCAAAAGGAAAGAGATGCTGAAGAGGCCAAGAAAATTGAAGCTGCTAAATCAATTATCATTAAACAAGATGCTTCTCTCCCAAAAGCCAAATTTATTAAACTTCGTTCTGCTCATGAAAACCGCCTTCAAAGAGTTAAAGTTAGTGGATGGGTTCATCGTCTCCGTGTTCAAAAAGGAGTCGCTTTTATTGTGCTTAGAGATGGTACAGGATTTTTACAATGTGTTTTATCTGGTGATCTCGCTAATGCTTATCAAACTTCCACTTTAACTATTGAATCAACTGTTTCAATTTATGGTGAAATTAAACCTGTCCCTGAAGGTCAATCTGCTCCTGGAGGACATGAACTTATTGCTGATTTCTATGAAATTGTTGGTCTTGCTCCATCTGGTGATGAAGCATTTACCAACAAAGTTCAAGAATCAGCTGATCCTTCAATTCTCCTTGATCAGCGTCATCTTGCACTTCGTGGTGAAACCCTTTCTGGTGTTATGAAAGTTCGTGCTGCTCTTCTTCGGGCAGTTCGTGATGTTTATCATGAAGAAGGTTTACTTGAAGTTACTCCACCATGTATGGTTCAAACACAAGTTGAAGGTGGTTCAACTCTTTTTGCTTTCCAATATTATGGTGAAGAAGCTTATCTTACACAATCTTCCCAACTTTACTTGGAAACTTGTGTTCCTGCTTTAGGAGACGTTTACTGTATTCAAGAATCATTCCGTGCTGAACGTTCTCATACTCGTCGTCATTTAAGTGAATATACACATATTGAAGCTGAATTAGGGTTCCTTTCCTTTGAAGATTTCCTTGACCATATTGAAAGGGTTATTACTAAAACTGTTAAGAAAGTTCTTGAAGATTCAGTTGCTGGTCCTCTTGTTAAACAATTGAACCCCAACTTTGAATTCCCCAAAACTCCATTTATGCGCCTTGAATATGTAAAAGCTCTTGATTGGCTTAACGAGCATGGTATCCCCAATGAAGAAGGTGAGAAGTTCAAATTCGGTGATGATATTGCTGAAGCTGCTGAACGTAAAATGACTGATACTCTTGGTGTCCCCATTCTTCTTACACGTTTCCCTCTTGAAATCAAATCTTTCTACATGAAGAAATGTGCTGATGATCCTCGTGTCACTGAATCCGTTGATGTTCTTATGCCTAACGTTGGTGAAATCACTGGTGGTTCCATGCGTATTGACGAGCTTGATGAGCTCATTGCTGGTTTCAAGCGTGAAGGTATCAACCCCGATCCGTATTATTGGTTCTCTGATCAACGTAAATATGGTTCCTTCCCTCATGGTGGTTACGGAATTGGTACTGAACGTATTCTTGCGTGGCTCTGTGATAGATTTACCGTTCGTGATTGTTCGTTGTACCCCCGTTTCACTGGTAGATGTAAGCCTTAGACAATTAAATATATTATATCAATCTGTAATAGACACGCTTTTTGTTGTTTGCCTTTGATGATTGGGAACGCCGCTTATGATCTTACTGGCATCCTGTCAGCGCTGCTACTTTTTGTTTACCTTGTTTAGTTCGTTGCCGTTACAAAAAGAGGCATCAGTCATTTGCCTTTCAAGCTTCAAGTGGACCAACTTCGTTCCTCCCATTGTACAATCTTATTTATGATATTAAAAAGAATCTCAGTGTAGCCTAGATTTATTTCTGACACTGGCCTAAAGATAAGTGTTTCAGGGGTAATATCCGACGATCACTTCTATTTTAGGAGTAAATTAGTTGCCTTCTTCTTTTCAATATATCCACATTTTTCCTCCAGTACTTTCTCATATTTATTCTCACTCAACTTAATGACTCTTTCTACTACTTGATAGTTATATCTAGTTCACTTTTTATGACTTATTATTAAATAACCACCTTACCAACATACCTGACGGTAGCTGCATAACTGCTCATTATTGCTGCAGTTCGCGACAGGTACGCGTCCGAAATTTCATTTTACTCTTCACTATTCACAGAATATCCGTGCCTATAAATCAGATATCTAAAATGTCAGAAGACGAATCAGCTGTAGTTGCTGAATCAGATTCTGTTTTTGAATCTGCTAAAGAAGAGCTTAGTGTCGAAATTAATGCTGCTGATAATGAGGAGACATTGTCAACAACATCTGTAACAGTTCCTCTCGCACGGGTTAAACGAATCATCAAGCAAGACGATGATATTGTGAATATAGCATCGAGCGGTGTTTTTGCGATAGCTGCTGCATCGGTAAGTGTTATACTTTCGGTCTGGTATCATCCATAGTGTTCCGTAAAACATACACTTCTCCGCGTAGCGGAGCAACGGGTCTGGGCAGAGCCCAGCCGCCGGAGGCAGACGATGACAACATACTAACATTCCCATAGGAGCTTTTCGTGCAATATTTCACCGAAAAAGCATTGTTGGCAGCACGAGGTAATCGACACAAGAAAGTCACGTATCATGACTTTGCTCAGGCCGTTTCTCAGAATGGAGAATTGGAATTCCTTTCTAGTCTTGTTCCTACAACAATACCTTTCAAAATGATTAAAAATAAAGATCCGTACACTGTCGCGCCTCCAAAAAAGACTCTTAGCAAAGGCCAGACTACTTTGACAGGGTTAACTAAAGCAAGCAAAAAAACATCAGTTACAGGAGCTTCTTCAGTCACTCCTGCCCCTGCTGATACATCAATCACCTCAGATACTGCCCCTGCTGACGACCGAGAAGATACTCCTATGAACGATGACCGTTCAGCTGAAGCAGATATCTCAATGGGGGATCACTCAGCGTCCACTGAACCTGAGCCTCAATCTTCTGATGATGAAATGAAAGATTAATCTTCTTCCTCTTGTACTTCCTAATTTATTTATTTCTCAGACTGAACTATCTCTGCCTACGGCGGCTGGGCCCTGCCCAGACCCGTAACTCCGCTCCGCGGAGAAAACTTGACCATAAATAAGAATTGAATATTATATGTGAATATAGCACGCAACTTCTTTCAGCTATGTCATAATCACATATACCCAAGCACTTCAGGCATGAGATATCAGTTATTACTACTTAAAAAATAAATTATTTATATTTCTGTTGATGTAATAGCAACAATCATGATCATATCAGCTGGCTGACATGTACTGTCTTTGGCGTATAAATGCAACCTAGTGGCATGCTCGAGCTAATCTGCATTTTTGATACATTAGCTCCTCTCTGCAATATAATCTATGCTCTAAATATCCCTGTTCGCCTGACTTCCTATTATTTTCCACCCTTTTCATCTCGTCTAACCGAAGGCTAATGCACAGACCACTTTTTTATGCTCTCGCCATGGGGGTGCGAATTCGCTTTTTCATGCTACTACTATGATGAGTTTAGTTTAAGAAATATCTATAAAAGGTCCACATCCATCACCAAATTCCTTTCTTGGGTTCAGGGTTGAACCAGTCTATAAAATTTTCAGTTAACAATATTCTTAATTTAGCTAATAAATAAATTGCAATTATTATATTTAAAACTTTACAAATAAGTCTTTGATACTATTGTCTGTTAGTATCCTATATCTGTAACTACAGGACTTGTCATTTAATTGTGATGCATCGTGTAGATTAAAAAGTATGTATTTACCACGCAAGCAATGTCTTGTCATGGCTGTGAAACTTTTCAATATCTTCTTTACTCAAACAAGAGATAAGATCAGAAATGGCAGTTGCACTCTGCTCGGTTGTAATCATGAACGTTCTCAACTGAGCGCCAAATTCACTGGACTTATCTGCCAAGCTATAAACATATCCGCAGCACTTCCCATATCACTCGCTACCAAACCCGGGTGAATGGGAAAGACAATGAAGTTTTCTCTTGCCAATTCAATACTTAACTCCTTGGCAGTGAAGTTAAGAGCTGACTTTATCTGTCCATAAGAACTGGAGCTTATGGCAGCCGACATATCAGCCTGAGATCCAAGAGAGACTGATAAATAGCACCTTACGAGCATCGCGCTTGAGCAACAGCGGATATAATGGCATGAATAAAACAATAGGTCCAACAACGTTGATATTATACAAACGAGTCCAAGAATCAATGGAAGTATCGAGAACAGTCATTGGATCCTCACGAGCTCCGGAATTTGCAACAAAAACGTCGGTATCTCCTACAAGCTTTTTAACTTGGTGTGCTACTTCAGAAGCGTCACTATGATTGGAAGCATCGTATTTGAGTACATGAACATTAGAGTGTTCACTAATCCAACCTTGAAGATCGACAGCGCTTGCGGGATTACGAGCTGTAGTAATAACAATTGGGTTTTCAACAGAACTAAGCTTCTTAACCAGAGCGAGTCCAATTCCTCTGTTTCCACCAGAAACGAAGTATACAGTAGTGGAAGACATTTTTGAAGTGGTTGTTAGAATATATGTATTTAGAAGTTATTGGGTATGAATGTTGTTGTGAGAAATAATAAAACATGAACTTCCTTCTCTTTTTTATTCTTTTTAGCAGTGAGCATTGCAACAGCATATGCTTCGATGCAGGGTCAGGATCGACACTTCTGCGCAAAGATCATCACTTCACTTTGCCTAATAAAGGTTCGAACGTTGACCTCACGTTATCATCCGCTGGGTGTCTTATCGCCGTCATTTTCTGTAACGCTGGCCCACGTTGTAATCCATTACCTAGTATTACGTTGGGTTAATGAGCCAAAATGATTGACCCCTGTGCCGCTCAAATATGATGTAACTCGGGTATAGACAAGTCTCATCTGTACCAGAATATAACAGGATAGTTTATCCATGATATGAAGGACTTCATTTGTACAACAACAGTAAGGTACACTATGTGAGTACATAGACAGCCTTATAAACAATCAAGCGTTCTCGCTATGATTGCTGGGCGTTGATTATACTGACGTCATCAATCTGCAGAGAACAATTAATGTCGTTGTGAAGCATAAACAATGGTAGAGCTTACTATTTCTTGGTTAATTTAATTATATTTTAAACCATTTTTAATTTAATACTAGTGTTTTTTAACCGTTTTCAAACTACCGCAGCGGAAATATGTTTAACCAAATTGGGTTACTCTATCTCCGCTTACAGTCTAAGGTTTTAGACTAAGGTTTTAGTCTAGTTTTTAGTCTATCTCCGTACGCTACTTACGTGAAGGTTAGTGGTGCCGTACACTTAGTATTTTTTTATAAATAGACCCGACAATCTGATATATTTAAGATTCATAACACTTTATTAGTCAACATAATTACAATGACTGTTACTACTAATACTCCTGCTTTATATACTCCCATAAAAGTAGGCGACTCGAATCTTCAGCATAGAGTAGTTATGGCTCCATTAACAAGATATAGAACTCCAAATCATATCCCTCCTCAAGTCTTCGCTGATTACTATCAACAAAGAGCTTCTAGACCAGGAACTTTAATTATCACTGAGGCGACGCTTATCGCTGCTCAAGCTGGCGGGTATGATAACGTACCTGGTATTTGGACTCAAGATCAAATTGATGGTTGGAAAAATGTTTTCAGCAAAATTCATGGAAAGAAATCATATGCGTATATGCAACTGTGGGCACTGGGAAGAACTGCTCACTTAGATATACTCGAGAAAGAAGGAGTCAAAAGTGGGGTGGTTTCTGCTTCAGATGTTCCACTTAGTGGAGATAGAGATATTCCTCGTCCTTTGACTAAGGACGAGATTAAGGAATACATTCATCTTTACGCTCAGGCAGCTAAGAATGCAATTAAAGCTGGCGCTGATGGTGTTGAAATTCATGGTGCCAACGGTTATCTCCCAGATCAATTTCTTCATGAAAATAGTAATCACCGCAGTGATGAATATGGAGGATCAATTGAAAACCGTGCTCGTTTTAGTTTGGAAGTTGTTGATGCATTGATTGAAGCTATTGGCGCTAAAAGAGTTGCTATCAGACTATCACCATATGAAAAATATAACAATATGGATCCAGGACTTACTCCAATTCCTCAATGGTCATATTTGATTGCTGAACTTGAAAAAAGAGCTCAAGAGGGAAATAGGTTGGCTTATATTCATATTGTTGAACCCCGTGTGAATGGTTATATTGATATTGAGTATACCGGAAGTAACGAGTTTGCTCGTAATATCTGGCAAGGAATTCTTATTAGAGCTGGAGGTTTAATTAACGATGCAGAAGAATTTGCAGAAAACGAAGAAAAGACTATCATTGCTCTTGGTAGATACTTTATTTCTAATCCTGATCTTGTTGATAGATTAGAGAAGAAAATTCCATTAACTCCTTAAGATAGAGAGACCTTTTATGCTACTAATCCTACTGATGTGAATGGATATATTGAGTATAAATTTGCATCACTATAAATATTTATTTATTATATAGAATAATGAAATTGTTAAAATTGAAGACTAAGTTTGTGCGTATATTTGAAAGAGTAGTAAATCCAGGGGGATCGGCAGGACCCTGCATCATGTGCCTGAAATTTGAGGTGATGCTTATATACTTGTGTTTGTCTTAGTAGTTAGTAAGTAGATTATAACCATTGGTTGGTCTGCTACGATTTTATAAGGATTATAAGTATCTAGTAATAAACTCTTTCTATGGATATTGTGTGAAAGCAATATAATCAGCGCATAGGCTATTACTGGAGATAATAATGAGAGTTATTTTGTCGTTACTCTAAATGAATTTTGGTCATGGTTCTCCCCACAAATGTGAACAATAAAACCGAGCATATCAGCAATTGAATAATTAAGATACTTAACGTTAGAAATAACATAAAATAACAGATTGGCCAACCATATCACCACTGGTTGCTACAGAAACGGCTCATCTTCAGCAACTTTACCTCCCGTCAACTCGCGCTCTCTCCGATCCCTCCCACCGCACGGCTGAACAAACATCAATCCAATTCAACCAATCAAATCCTCCTCATCTACCTTTACAAGAAGAATTGGCATTTTTCACCCAATCTTAATCTCTCGAACATCAACCACCAATTGGACATAATTTTCTATTTCATCATTTCATATCAACGAGGTGATATTTTGAAACTTTTTTTTTTTCCATTGTCGACTTTTTATCAGGTGGTAATTCGATAATTCCGAAATAATTAAAAAAAATTTATCCAAAATGAACAGTTTCCTTCGTGCTTCATCAAATGCTTCAAAGGTAGCATTTAGATGTACTCAATCTAAAAGTTCAGCAATTGCTTCTATTTCTGGATCCAATCGTTTCATCTCTACAAATAATAAACCAGTTGGTGGTGCTTCATCTTATAAAGTCCCTGATTTCTCTCCTTATATTAAGGAAAATCGTAATGAAGATTCCAATAGAGCATTTTCTTACTTCATGGTTGGTACTTTCGGTGTAGTCAGTGCTGCTGCTGCTCGTGCTACGGTTCAAGATTTCTTAACTACTATGTCTGCTTCTGCTGATGTTTTGGCTTTGGCCAAGGTTGAAGTTGCTCTTGGTAATATTCCCGAGGGTAAGAACGTTATTATTAAATGGAGAGGTAAGCCAGTTTTCATTCGTCATAGAACTGCTGCTGAAATCCATGAAGCAAATGAAATTAATGTTGCTTCATTACGTGATCCTCAAACTGATGATCAACGTGTTAAAACTCCTGAATGGCTTGTTATGGTTGGTATTTGCACACATTTAGGTTGTGTTCCAATTGGTGAATCTGGTGATTATGGTGGATGGTTCTGCCCTTGTCACGGTTCTCATTATGATATTTCCGGTCGTATTCGTAAAGGACCTGCTCCTTTGAATTTAGAGATTCCTGATTATGAATTTATTGACAATAATGAGAAGATTGTTATTGGTTAAGGAGGGATGATTGAAGAACTAAATATATGGACATAAGTAATTGTCATTTAGCATTAAAAATGTATTCATTTAATATTGTGTAGTGGTTATGCCTCGGGCAGAAGACGGAGGAGTGAGTGGTTAAGATGGGAGCTAAGCCTCTTGGCTTAAGAGGTTGATGTTGTACTAGAAGAATTGTATAAACATCAGTACTTGTTATCTCTATAAATCATCCCCAGTCGTAAAACAATCTCATAAATAAACCATTCTTTCCTCTCATATTACGCATCACGTGATAAATCAATAATCAACCGCTTTCCGCTAAGCGGCTTTGTAAATTCCACGGTTAGGGTAATAGCTATAAAATGAAGAAGCTTGCTGAAATTTTTCAATCTCTTCTCTCATTTTCCTGATCTACTGGAAACATTATCAACCTTTCAATGTTCATAAATCAATGTATGTTAAAAGTGAAAATGTAAATCAATTATTCAATTCTTTTTATGATGACATTTTATTATTAATGCTGGATCTTTCTTTAGGAGAAATTCTTTAGAATCTATGACAGCTCATTATAGACTACAACGGTATCTGAATTAAGAATTGATAGATTATTTACATTCAACAACCACTCTTTTTAACCATAACTAACATCCCAGTCATCATATCCTGATGAAAAAGAGCCTTAACCAAATATATGGTTCTCCGCTACCTTTAAAAGTGCGGCCATTGCCGCCAATTATCCCTCATAATCCATTATCTTGGGCTTATTGGTTGTATGAATATTGGTTTCCTCGTCCTGAAGAGAAGATTTCTTGTATTGGTACGTTAAGCGTCTCGTCATCATCTGAAGATGCTCTTTATGTAAGAGTTGATGATTTGAAGGATATTGATAGATTATGGTCAATGGGATTCTTTGGTAAGGGGACTTTAAGTCGTAGTGAGCCAAGCTGGTACATTCGTAGTGCTAGAAGATTAGGATTGGATGGAGGAGAAAAGTTAACTTCTGAAGATTATACCGCTGCAAGGAGAGAAGAGAGGAAAAAGTTCAAATTGGAAAGAGCTAAAGCTGAAGCTGAGGAGTTAGAGCGTAGAAAGATGTTGGATAAGGAGAAGGAGGAAAAAAAGGAAGGTGTTAATGAAAATGAGACAGAAAAGGAAAATAATATTGGAAACGAATTGGTGCCAATATCATCTGATCAAATTAACTCTTCTGCTAAATCTTCTCCTGAATCCACTCATCAATCCACTCCCCAATCATCAGTTACTACAGAGACTTCATCATCTACCCCTCCCTCTTCATCACCACCACCTCCTCTGATTCGTCTCGAAGATGAAGGAATAATCGATTCTGATAATAAGCTTATCCAGCAAGAATTCCTTCAACTCATGCCACAAGAAGCTTTTTTCTTATCATATGCTCTTGGTGTATTGCAAGTGGTTGATCCTTCAGGAAATACCTTATCACCAGAACAATTACTTCGTAGGTTTGTATCACAAAACCCTCGATTTATATCAGATTATGTTGTATATCATCATTACCGATCTCTTGGCTGGTGTGTTCGTTCAGGAGTCAAATTTGGTTCTGAACTTCTCCTTTACAAACGAGGTCCACCATTTTCCCATGCAGAATTTGCTATTCGAATATTGTTATCACCATGCGATGAACAACACGATTGGTGGTGGAATACCAGTATTGGTAGGGTTATTGGGGGTGTTAAAAAGACTCTTGTTTTCTGTTATGTTCAGGGTGACAATTGTAAAAATGCTGAATATGTTCTTGATGAGAATAATTCCTTAAATATAAAAAAGATTCTTGAATCTTATAAAATTCGAGAAGTTGTATACAGAAGGTGGATTGCAACTCGTAATAGAGACTGATGATAATCCAAACGGTTAATATTTATTTATTTATTTGTAAAATATTAAATGCAAATTTCAATGTATAAACTCTTGAATTATTAAACCTGCCCTTTCCATGCTTTTTCAACGAATGAACAATCTCTTCCTCCCTTTTCTGGTTTGGAAATGCATATATAACTGTTTTTATCAGGTAAAATACATTTCAATTCAGAAGCAGGGAACTGACATGGACAATCAATATATGAATCGACACATGTTAATGTGTCCTCACATAAGAATTTATCACAATCATCTAACATGTTAGTATTTGTGCACCGTAATCAATGCTGACTATTAGCTCCAATCAACTCTCCACTCATCCTACTCACGTCTGTCATATTCATGCTCAAGCCAGTTTGAATCTTCTGCCATATCTTTATGTGGATCCGGAGCTTGTTGTTGCTGATGAAACATATGCTCAAAAATATTTCCAAATTGAGCAGATACCAGCGTCGTTAAGCATGCGAATATAATGGCAATTTTAACAAACATTTCGATATAAAATTATATGAAAATAAATAGAAAGCAGAGTTGGGCATGATCTAATAAATACACGTTGGAATTTGTCAAGTGAAATCACACGGCTGAATACACATATCCGCGCAAATCGGAGTACTGTGTCCAAGTTTGCGAGACAATTAATTGAGTAGAGTCATCGTTTCTGACGAGATCTTGTTCATATAGCTTGCTGTGAATTAATCTGAAATGAAGTATAGATGTACCTATGTCTTAGTATGCTACGATAAGGGGAAAAAGTTTCATGAAGATTATATTTAGACGTTAATAGAAAAATTATTAAAATTAAAGAAATAATTTAAACAATAGGGGGGACAGGTTCATATAATTATTGGAGAGTGAAGGGAGGATATTTTAGAAAGAAGCTAGCGAATCCAGCGGTAAACCTCTGATTTGTAGGGAACAGTTAGGAAGCAATGATCCAACCGTCAAAGGCGCGATTACTTGTCGAGGTCAACCCACCTTTGACCGGTATCACAGCTCTGTTTTGAAGAATGTACATAAGGAAATACGTGTCTGAACTTTAACACACTATCATAGCCAAAAATTTTTAAAGCCCGTCATTCGCGATAACCAAAAGTCATTATCATCGGATATCACGTTTACCCCTACCCTTATCAATTGATGATTACCAGCTGAAGTCGAAGCCCCTGTTGAGATAAGATTGCGACGGAGGTTACCTGAAAGAGTCCAGCTGTACACGTTGGATACGAATATTCGCGGCTTAACTAACCATGATTCTGGCTAGTTGTAAGAAAAATCTTCACTTCCCAGATAACGAAACTTAAGGGACGGAATGAACTAGCTGACACGTGACACAGCGCTCTTCCCTTAGCTAGGGCGCCAACTCCGGTTTCCACAAACGCGTAGTTGTTGTTGTCTCGTTTATACTTTGTCTCCTTTTAAGGTCAATATAATATATTATGTTATATAATGTGAGTCATTATTATTATTCATTATAATGTAAGCGATTCCACTCAACTTAATCCCTTGTAAGAAGCGTATTAAGCACGATATTCCCTTAGATACACTTGTCGATCACATGCTTAGGATCTAATTGGAGAAAATACGATTGCACAAAAATAATTTGTTGAATCAAAAGATTGGTAGTGTTACAGGTTGGAATGAATACTATATCTATCGTTTATTAAAATTTTTTTTGTAATAACAGCCATTATGACAGATTGGCAGCAGAAAAAGAATACATTCAGCAAATTCTTTTGGCCCATGTATGTAGTTAACAGTTAATATTTCAGTGAAAGTTCACAAAGGCACTAATTCATATTTTCCTCACGATTAGACCTATCAGTCCCTGGATTTCTGATCTTAAGTTTAAATCGACTCAGTCTGTATCCTTGGCCCTACATATGCATATGCTTAAGTCAAGCGCCAGGGTCCAGAACCGGCATTAGCGCCCGCCGTTGATCCTCAGAAACCCAACAGCTAAAAATCACTACATGCTGCTATATTTGATAGATTAAAAGTTAAATCGTCTTACCATGACAAGAGAAGGGGAGTCGACGCCTCTTCTACGGGAAGAGGAGGAGTCCTTTCGGACTGGAGGTAATCGGTTTTCTGCTTCAGTAAGTAAAGAGAAGATTTATGACGGAATAGCATTGCCGGTTCACAATGATACTGCTAGGATCTAAACGCTAACCTCTCAGATATATACAATTTTGCCATTATATTCCTTAATATCAATTGCTACATATATGCTAGCACCTGTAAAGATCAATTGGACCGTATCGCTGGTTTGTAGCGATGAATATTCTGAAGAGTTGAATTATAGTGACCCTCGATGTCAGCTACCGCATATCCAATCGATGGTTAGTCAATATACTGCGATATGTTCATTCGTTGGTGGGATTTTAGGTAAGTTAAGATACTGATTCAACCATGTGAGCGAAACGAACAAGAAAGGACCCATGTGCCGGCACAGAGTTCATGAACCAGGGCCAAAGAAATAAGATAGCAACTAACAATTTCAGGACTTTATTCGTTACCTATTTATTCAAGACTATCGGACAGAATCGGTCGAAAACCAATCATAGCTGTTTTCATTCTAGGAGATATGATTGTATTAAGCTTTATGACGATAACACTGAGGTGGTGGTACATATTTAGTTATAAATGGATAATACTGACTTATATTGTTAGTGGGGCATTTGGATCAACAGTTTTATCAATAGTAATGGTTTCTTCCTATGTTACTGATTCTGTTAAACCGCATAACCGTACCACTGCTATGGGTTACGTTACTGCTTGTATATTAGTAGGGAAAGCTCTCGGTCCTTTTATTAGTAGTAAGGTTATAGAGAAGATGGACGGAAAATTGATAGGGGTTACCATTACTGCATTTTTATTTGATTTAGCTGCTATGCTGGCCTTGATAGGTACTCCGGAGTCTAAAGAGATAGTCGCTGTCGAAGACGAAGAAGAAAGTATGAATAATAACAGCGATAGATTTTTGATTCAGGTAATGAACAGATTGAACATTTTACGATCATTGTATTCGATATGGAATGTTGCTCAATCGCAGCCTTACTCTGTTAAGAACAATATTCTTATTTTAATTTCGATTGATTTGATTTATGAAATTATTATTAGCGGAAGAGCTAATATTGCTGTTCTATATCCAGAAATGAAGTTTTCCTGGACTGCGGTGGAGGTTGGGTATCTCCAATCTGCTACAGCCATTTGGAGGATAATATTGTTGGTGCTTTTGGTTCCTGCTGGGATACGAATATTGCAACGATTCTATCATGAAAATGATGAAGATGATATATCACGAATTGAAGATGAAAGTAGTGATGAAGAAACTGCCAAATCAGTGCATGGGATATCGAAAACTCAAATATCAATTATAGGAGGTGGCAATTTCCTAGAAGTGATAGGCTATATCGGATACGGCTTGGCTATCAAAGGATCTGATTATGCTATATCGTATTTTATTTCTACTACAGGAGTGATGGCTAAGCCTGCAGTTCAATCAGGATTGATGAATCTCGTTCCTGCAGATAGAGTTGGCGAATTTCTCGGTTCTAAAGGAGTATTGGATGGCATTACAGGATTGGTTTTTTCTAGCGCTGGACTTTCATTTTATTCATACACTGTTTCGTGGAAGCCAGAAGTTATCTTTTATGTATGTGCTGTTGGATATTCTATTGTTGTCTTGTTAAGTTTATGGCTAAGTCCGAAGCGAACATGATTTAGAGTGGTTGGTATACTTATCGTTCCTGGTATGAACCTCTCCGCGGAGCGGAGATACGGGTCTGGCCAAAGCCCAGGCGCGGAGGCAGAGTCAGAGGGTATGTATATGCGTTAAAATACAAATAATCGTCTATTTAGCAGCTACAGGAGTAGAAGTAGAACCATTGGAAGTGTTATTATTATCCTTTTTAGGACGATGTTGCTTTTTGGATTTGTCATGTTGTTGATCTTGTCTTTCAGGATTAGCAATGAAATCTTGAACAGAGTAGTTCTTTGCAGTGTTACGGATAAACCAGTCAGCAAACTTTCTACCTCCTTTTGATTCGGCAATATGAATAAGGTCATTATCAAGAGCAATGTCGATTTCAGAAACATTGACACTTTCACCATCAAGAAGAGCACCTTCGGTCCATTTGGTTTGTTTATTTTTAATTTTGAATGAGACTAATGCACTTCGTAAAAGTTCCACATCAGTTTCTAAAAAGCCTGAAAGTTTACGAATATCCATGGTGGCATAAAGATTGAGATAGTTTTTAAGGGTGTAACCAAGGTTGGCATTTTTAACAGTCTCAAGGAAGATCTTAAGATGATGTTGAAGAGGTTCAACATTAAGTTCAGCATGATCGAAATCTGGTGGAGTAGGAGAGATAAACTTAGGAGCAGCAAAGACAAATAAATCTTCAAAAGATTTAAGAGCATCAGGACCTCCACGGTTCATTTTCGATAATTGTTCACCATACTTTTCACGAAGTCCAGTATGAACAACATCATCTAATCTAGTAGGAGATAATGCAACACAAATGGCTAAAAGAGCATACATTTGATCGGATTTTTTGTTAACGTTATCATATTGAGCATTACGGTTGATGTTCTTAGTACGAGAGATGTACAAAAGGATATGAGAAAAGGATTTAATAGCATCAGCATATCTTCTCAACATTAGATAACAGAATCCAACATAATAATAGGTGGTGAAATGAGCACCAGTAACACGAGTGAGTAAAGCTTTCTTATTTAATTGAATATCTTCCAGAGTCTTAAGAGCAAGAGAATAATCGCCTAATAAAGTATGAACACGTAATAAACCAATTAAACTGAAATAACCAAGAGTGTTATAAAGAGGTTTAACACCAAAAGGTCCAGCAACTTGAGAAACATCTTGTCCATTCTTGGCAGCTCTTAATTGAGCAGTAATATTAGCCTTACCAGCAAGTGAATAAAGAACATTAAGAACTGGATATGCTCCCCAAACACCAACGTTCTTTTCCAATAATTCTAAATCAGATTGAGATGCTCCACCTTTCTTGATGAGTCTAGCACGGAAAATAGAAAAGGCATTAAATTGATAGATAAACTCATCAATCATATCCCAACACCATTGAGTAGGAAGCTCAAGATCAGAAGGAGTTTCGGAATTGATAATGAAATCAAATAAAGTACAATAATTATGATATGAATCAAGTCTTTGTTCAATGGTTGGTTGTCCCTTAGCATATAAATGACGATAATAGACTTCCTTATAGAATAAAAGGAAAGTTTGATCGTTATTTACAATTGGAGCAACTGCGAGTTCTGGAGATGGCCAAGGTAAATTTTTATAAAACTTTTCAGTTAATTTTCTAAATGAATTATCATAACAAGAGTGTAATTCATAAACGTTCTTTTCATGTAAACATTTTTGGAAATAAAGAATGAATTCTTTAACTGCTTCTGGGACATAAGCGGCCTTTCTAGCTGCTTCCATTAAAGCTTCTTGTTGACGAAGTAAAGCAGCTTCATCATAGACGTGTTCGCCAACAGCGATTGTTTCACTTCCAGCTTCAAAATCGTCGTATTCGTAATCTTCCATTGTAGGTGAAAGGATTCGTTGTGATTGGGGATCAATATACGACGTGATGAAAATTTCAAGTTCAGGAGGTTTGATGTGAAATTGTGTCAATTTTTCAGAATGTACGGCGGGTGAGGCTTAGAATTTTTGTGAGGTTTAAGCTAGTGCGGCTTTTAACCAGCCATGGTGGTTCCCTGAATTCACACTGATCACGTAGCGACAATTAATTTGAAAACTAAACCCTCAATCAATACTTGTCTGTATTCTTGTATAATTTGGATTGATATTTATTTAATCTTTCTTTTGTTATATAATTTGTTTCTGGTGGTACACTCTAGCATCTCCTAACCTCACATCTCTCAAATGTACCACCTGGCTAGATCTCTCTATGCCAATTTCACTCGAAAAGAAGAATATTCAGTTTTAATTCTTGGTCTTGATAATGCAGGTAAAACTACTCTACTAGAACGACTGAAAACTGAATATTCTAATACAAAAGGATTATCACCAGAAAAAATTGCTCCTACTGTAGGTCAAAATGTAGGTCATATTACTAAAAATGGTGTTTTACTTAAAATATGGGATTTAGGGGGTCAAGAATCACTTCGAACTCTTTGGGAAAGTTATTATACAGAAGCACATGCCGTTGTATTTGTAGTGGATTCAACCGACCGAACGCGCATCGAACAATGTCGTGATACTCTCGATAAAATAGTCTCCTCCGAATCAATAGAAGGAACACCAATCCTCATGCTAGCAAATAAACAAGACCAAGAAGATCGTCTTGAAGTTGAAGATATCAAAGAAATATTCAACAAAATTGCTGAAAAAATGAGTGCAAGAGATAGTCGAGTTCTACCAATAAGTGCATTAGACGGAACTGGAGTTGAAGAAGCAGCCGAATGGCTTGTTTCTAGATTAGTGCGTAACAAACAACAGCGTCCACCAAATTTTAGATAATTATTTATTACTTTTCCTCTTCAATCGGCTTCCATCCAAGTCTTGCCTCCGGCGGCTGGGCTCTGCCCAGACCCGTTGCTCCTCTCGCTTCGCTCGAGTCGTTACTGTGACCACACCCTCTATCCTACTCTGTCGCTACTCCGTTGCTACTCCTCCCCCACGTACCTTATCTCAAGATCATCTTTAGATAACCGATAAGGACTCACAACGCATACATTTATTAATTTAGCCGCACATTGTGAATCAGAGGAGGCTTACAAATCTTCAGCATAAGGAAGGATTCTGATATGACCTAATCTCTCCTATCAATATCTGTCAACCTAGAACTAACAAAGCTGCAATTGCTCCACAATGTAGGTTCAGTGCCTCTCAGTAAACATAAAAAATTCGCTTCACCCTCTAAATTCAATTCTCAGTTTGCTCCTATGCCATCGTTAAATATCTTGTGATATTCTCTCATTTTGCCGATTTTTTCGGATTCCGCCTCGTTATCAGCATTATCGGCTCCCCTCCGATAAGCAAAATAATAAAGTGTGCATACCAAGCGCCGTATATATTCACCGATGGTGTTATCTAAGACACCCTAGATCGTCAATTTATATATCACAGAATCTGACGTGATTGATTTATTATATAGATAATTTAGAATTCCTGATCCCGATTCCATTTTTGATCAATAAAAGTGATATCATGACTGCACGACCACCAAACGATTTCTCGCACTATTACAGTGAGAATGCAAAGAACAGGGTTTCTAGCGAGTTTAAGAAATTCTACAAATATTTTGCAATTCCAGGAATTGGCAATTTGGCTGGAGGTGAGTGTTACCATCTTTGGCGTGGGCCCTGCCTATACCCGTTTACCGCATTGTGGGAGAAGTTGTACGGTCTCAGCAATCCCGCGAAGCGGGACAACGGGTCTGGGCAGAGCCCAGCCGCCGGAGGCAAACCGATGATAGTATCTAACATTGATAAGGATTACCCCATTTTTCATACTTTCCGTATGATACTTTAGAAGCAGCTGTTGCCCAACCCCATAGGTTCTCTCATAATAGCAAACCTGATTCTCAAAGTAATCGTATTTTAGTGCCAAAGGTTGATGATACTGGCGTTAATACTACTCCTCTAGATATAGCTACTGTTTTGCAATATGGCACCGCTCAGGGTATTCCAGTTTTGTACGAATGGTTAAAGGAATTTACCACAAAATATTTACACCCTAATATTCCTTATGAAGGAGGTGCTGATATTGTTTTATCTTGCGGTAATACTGATGGAATGCACAAGACATTGGCCACTTTGTCTAATGATTGGAGTCCAGCTCTGAATGGTCTTAACGAACGACAGGGATTGTTGGTTGAGAAGTTCTGTTATATGAGTGCAGTTGATTCGGCAAAATTCAAGGGTCTGAATATTGTGCCTGTTGATATAGATGAAGAGGGTATATTAGCAGAAAGCCTTGAGTCCGTTTTAGAGAATTGGGACTATTCAAGAGGTAAAAGACCTCATTTGATGTATACTGTATCAACTGGACAGAATCCTACTGGTGGAGTTGTATCTGCAGAAAGACGAAAGAAGGTATACGATGTTTGTAATAGATATGATGTGATTATTATCGAAGATGAACCGTATTGGTTTTTGCAGTATCCTGCCGCAGAGGAAGAGATTAGTGATGCTTCTGCTAGAAAATCATCTGGCTATAAATTTCTGGATTCCTTAGTTCAAAGTTATTTGGAAATTGATACGGATGGAAGAGTGGTTAGACTTGACACATTTTCAAAGAATGTTGCTCCTGGTTGTAGATTGGGGTGGATTACTGCCCAACCTGCTCTTATTGAAAAATTCACTAGAATGACGGAAGGATCCACTCAACAACCATCAGGATTTGTTCAATCGATGATTGCTAAACTGGTTGGCGCTGGAGATGGTGATGGTAATAGTGTGAATGAATCCTTATCTAGCCTATCAATATCATCAAGTAAACCTGCCACTTCAAGTTGGTCTTTTGATGGATGGGTTAAATGGCTCGATGGATTACGTGATTCTTATCAAGAGAGAATGGTCAAAATGTGTCAAATCTTGGAAGATGGAAAGATTGCAATTCATGATAGTGATGAAGTTGGATGGAGTAAAATTTCTAAGCCAGAAGATGCTCATTATGAGTTTAAGTGGCCAAGAGCTGGTATGTTTGTTTGGTTAAAAGTTCACCTATATGAACACCCATTGGCATCGGAATTTACTATTGAAGAATTAGCTAATAGTTTATGGATATGGTTTACAAAATCTCCCAATCTTATTCTTATTTCGCCTGGACGAATGTTTTGCCCATCTGATGATATTCTTCCTGAAGCTAGCTTGCATTATCGAATTTGTTTCGCAGCAATTTCTGAAGATTTGATTGAATCTACTACTCATAGAATCCCAGTTGCGATCAACACATTCTGGAATCTTGATAGTAAAACTATCAAAGAGCTTATTGAATCAACTCATGAAACAGATATTAATAGTTCAGCATTTGATTATAGTTCGTTCAAATCTGTTTTTGGTTGTTGATTATATACACACAATTACAATTACATTTTATACATTTATTTTTATTTTAATATTATTAGTTGTTTACATTTCATTTTCCTTGCCCGATGGAATTCGCGTCCCTGCATATACGTCGAGACCTAATTGAGGTTAGACATAATTCAGGGATCCTACTGTTCACGCACGTGCACTCCGCAGACCGTTGGCGCTAATGTCTTGATCAATAAATGAGCGTAAAACAGGCTCGTGTTGTATGTTTATTTTCTCGAGAAAGCGAACTACGAGTGACGGGTAAAGCTAGCTTCTCGGGGGCAAAACGGGCGAATCGGAAGAATAGGGTTAGGAATTGTGTTGTCCGCCGATCGATCGGTCTGCGTACAAGGCAAGGCAGCTGGCAGACCAAATGATTCAACATTTTTTTCTGATTCACACATTACTTGAGATTAGTTATCAAAGTTGATCTCTTACGATTAACGAATGAACTGAAGATGGCTGATGAAACATTATTACCAGCATGGAGAAGAGGAAGTAGGAAAGAAAGATCGAAATTATCTGTTTTCTTAGGAATTTGGGCTACTTTAGCTACAATATTAGCATTATATTATAGCCCAGGTCATTTTACGGATTTATTTAAATCTCATAAAAGTTCAAAGAGAAATGTAATTTTCTTTGTCTCTGATGGTATGGGACCTGCTTCTATATCACTGACTAGAAGTTTCCGACAATATCGGGACAATTTACCTATTGATGATATTTTAAATTTAGATAATCATTTTATTGGTCATTCTAGAACTAGAAGTAGTGATAGTTTAGTCACTGATAGTGCAGCAGGAGCTACAGCATTTGCTTGTGGAATTAAAACCTATAATGGAGCTATAGGTGTCTTTCCTGATACAGATCCATGTGGAACAGTTTTGGAAGCAGCTAAATTAAAGGGTTATCATACTGGTATGGTTGTAACCACTAGAATCACTGATGCTACACCAGCTTCATTTTCAGCTCATGTTTTGACTAGAGCAGAAGAAGATTTGATTGCTGAGCATCAATTAGGAATGTATCCTTTAGGTAGAATGGTTGATTTAATGATTGGTGGTGGTAGATGTCATTTCTTACCCAAAAGTGTTAGCGGCGGTTGTCGTCATGATAGCCGTAATTTAGTTGAAGAAGCAAAGGAAGATGGTTGGAGTTATGTTGAGGATCGTAAAGATTATGATTTATTAAAAAATGGAAATAATGTGTCTCTTCCGTTGTTAGCTTTACTAGCTCCTCATGATATTCCTTATGAATTAGATAGAATTGATTCTATTCATCCTAGTTTGGAAGATACAACTAAAACTGCTATTCGTGCTTTAGAATTAGCTACTAAAAATTCTGATAAAGGATTTTTCTTGCTAGTTGAAGGATCTAGAATTGATCATGCTGGACATCAAAATGATCCAGCTGCTCAAGTTCGTGAAGTTCTTGCTTTTGATAAGGCATTTCAAGCAGCTATTGAATTTTCAAAAAAATCCAATATTGAGACTATTGTTGTTAGTACATCAGATCACGAAACTGGTGGATTAGCAACTGCTCGTCAATTAACTCCTGATTATCCTGATTATTTATGGTATCCAGAGGCTTTAGATAATGCCACTCATTCTGCGGAATATTTGGGACATGAGCTTCGTCATTACCATGGAAATGATATTCATTCATTTGTTAAGGAGAAGATTTTGAAAGAAGGATTGGGTATCCCTGAACCATTTGATGAACATATCCAATTAATTGCTGAAAATAAAGCGCAATCTGAAGATCATCTTTCGAATATTATTTCATTACGTTCGCAGACTGGATGGAGTACTCATGGTCATTCAGCAGTTGATGTTAATGTTTATGGATTTTCTGGTCATAAGCGAGCACATCGTAGAATTTTTAAGGAACTTGGTGGAAGTAATGAAAATACTGATATCGGTAAATTCCTAGCTGATTATTTAGATGTAGATGTTACAAAAGTAACTAGATTTTTGCAAAAGAATCTTGAAGTAGAAGAGGATGAGGAGGATGTATTAGATTCTTATCATGCACATATTATGGATGTAATGGAACCATTGTGAGTTAATGGATTTAATGGAACCATAGTAAGGTTTATATAGTTGTGTAAATTAATATACTTGTTTGGAATACAGCGGAACCATTGTGAGCTTTTAGTTGTGTAAATTGATACATATGATTGGAATACAGAGAGCTTCTAGCTCCCCGTTCATTTGTTTGGCTCACGCCTTTTTACTTCATTTAATGTATTTTAAAGGTCTATTTAATATTCAACATTACTACTACTTCACCACTAACAAAAAAAATTCAAAACTTAATATTCATACTATTCATTATTCATACAATCATTTCAATGCAATATTCTTAATTTAAAGAACGCCCTTTCCATGTTGTTCGATTCTAGTAGAAATATCACTGTGTCTTCTAAGTGTTCCACGAAGCTCAGTAATAACTGCCCTATGATCTTTTGAATCAGTAAGGAAATATTTGGAATAAGGATTTAATGGTTCATCACCATTTGGAAGACGATCATGAAGATCTTCAGTAATAGATTGAATAGATCTTAATGACCAGTCATGAGAAGCACAAGCCAATTTATTGTCGGGTGCACCTTGGGAGAGAAGAAGATCACCATAAAGAGATGAGATTCTACAACGAGCCTCCATTTGTTGACGATAAAGGTCGTCGATATCTTGAACGAGAGTAGCTTCAACCATGATTGATAGTTTTTTAGAGATAGTTAAGAGGGATATGAGTGTTTTAGTAATGGTTTGAAGACCAGAATATTTTTGATGGCTTATATCTTTACAGATAAAATGAATAAATAGTAGTAATAATCCTCAAACAGTTTAAAAACCTCAACGTATTTAAATTTGATAATAAATTATAAGTAAGTTTAATTTGTAAGTTCGTGGGGGACAGATTCATTTATATACTTTTTAGATTTAAGATTGGCTTTTCCCACACCCCACGAGAAAAATTAGTCAGGTGCACACTTCTGTGAGTTAGTCCCATGTTTGCTGCTAATTCTTTACCCTCCCAATTTAGCTTACTTTCCGACCCCACGTATGGCCGGGTGGTGGCTGCCCAAATTTTCACGAAGTTGAGTGGTGGCCCCCCACTTTGTCAGCAAGTCTAGACGCAGGTAGCACGGCTTATTCACTTTACCTCGCTTAAAGCATGATCTTCGGGTCCGATCAATTACAATCTCACATTCAATCCGGGGGAAATTCGTTTATGTTACTGGAAGCGGTAATATAAATGTTAGGTTAAAATTTTTATTTGTCCCAAGCTGCGGTAAATATGTGTGGGTTAGGGTGGCGGGATCGGAAGAGAAATCGGAGGAAGGTTGATAGTTGTGGGAGAAATTGAGGGTAGTAGTAAATAAAAATTGGGTGAAGTATTGTTTTCTTGATCAAGAGAGAGTTGGTTAGTCTTGTAAGTATCGAGTGATTGTAAAAGAGTGATATTTTAAAAAATTGTTAGTGGTGGCTTGGTGATGGATGTTTCGGACATTAATACACCGAATGCATGGCGGAAGAGTTTCTATTTTTATACATGATTGAGTCAGGTGACTCGGATATCTAGATTCGACTGATGCCGGCAAATGCAGGGGGTAACGGGGAGATTACAGGTAGGGATGAACATAGAAGGATGGTATTATCCAGTTATTCCGAGCGAAGCGAGCAACGGGTCTGGGCGGAGCCCAGCCGCCGGAGGCAAAGAAGAGCGGAAGGTAGGATTGTCTAAGATGGAGGGCGGGACATGATTTGGGATATGCGATAGGAGGTGATTTTGGCGAATCGACTTGATTGACGGAGACAGAATGAATGGGTGATTGAATCTGAAGGGTCTCCTCGGGGAAGATCAAATTGGAAGGTAGGAAGGTGAGAATAATCGTCAATAATTTGAGATCTAGTCAAGTCGCTAATCCAAGGGTCATTATGAGCAAAGTAAGCCCAGATTGGGAATTCTTTACCTTTAGTGATTGAAGAATTCCAGAATTCTGGTAAATCTTCTTTAATTAGAAGCATTTCTTCCACAGACATTTGTCCGACTTGAACCAGTATGCTGGGACGAGAGAGCATATCAATTGTAGAATTAACTGCATGAGAAGGAGTTGAAGACCAGCCCCCTAGGCCCAATTTAACAGCATATGTAAACCCGGCATTAGGTAGAGTTTTATATAAAAATTGAGCTGTTCGACCCAAGACATATCCTGGATTTTTAGTTATTGAGTTTATAATCCAAGTTAATTTTGTACCTTTTGGTGATAATGCAATATCACGAACAGTAGGAGTAATTAATCCTACCATTTTAAAGCGAACATTTGGATTATTCTGAAATTTTAAAACAACTCTCTGAACCACCCAAGCGCCCATAGAATGTCCCATAATAAGGACCTCCCTTGGATTTTTAGGAGTAGCGTTTGATGTGGCCCAATTCAGAACATTACAAGCATGATCCACTTGATCATGCAATGAATAGGTTACCGTTCCACTAACAGTACCCTTAGGATTCAACACAGCATCCATTCCTCTATGAGAAGCGCATAATAGTTCATAACTTGGGTGTAAACTTTTCAATTCTTCCAAATATTCAGAATAATATTGACATACACCGGGATTTCCAGGAATCAGCAAGAACAGCGGGCTATCTTTTTCGCCTTGTATATGGTAAGCTGAAACTGGTTCATCCAACTGTTGATCATCTACAACAATCACCGGCATTTTGACTTGAAACGGTGTAATAATAATCAGGCCATGAAGTTCGTCAACGATATACTTCTACCCATGCGCGGCTAGCGCTTCACGGATAAACTACCTCCGGCGGCTGGGCTCTGTCCAGACCCGTTGATCCGCTGCGCGGAGAGGCTAATAGATTTCGAGTCATGGCATCGTAGCAAAACGAGCGGAGCGAGCAACGGGTCTGGGCGGAGCCCAGCCGCCGGAGGCAAAGAAGGGGGTCATAATCATATTATTTCGCATACACTTCCATCTGATCAGCTATAGTTTGAACCATATCTTCGTCCATTTTTAACAAATCAACATCCTTTTGTGACATCATAGGCGTGTCTTCTTGTGCTTTTATTAGGAGGTGTAGTTCTAAAGCATAGCTTCTTAATGAATGGTATATCTCTTCAATATGCACCGGCTTCAAAACTGTTTCTACGTCTTTTCTCATTTTATCACTCTCAATTGATATCCATCCTAATATAATATCAATATCATTTTGCTTCGAAACTCCCACTTCCTCTAATTCTACTATAGCTTCTAATTTCTGCTCGGCAAGATCTATATTCTTGTGTGATTCTTCAAGACCGAGATCAGTGAGTCGTTGTCGAATACTTTTTACAGTTCCAGCCGTTTTATTTCGAACTTGAATCAGCGATTTAACAGCTCGATAATTCTTTTCAGAAAATTTACCCATCAGGCGAATCCGCTCTGATGAATCCAGCTCCAGCCAACGTAGCATATTTGACAAAATAGAAATTACATTCTTATCTCTGCTTTTCTGGGTTTCATAAAACTTTTTGAACAATGGCTTTAATCCGTCAGAATCAACTATTACTATTGCAGGATATCCACTGACTTTTAAAATCGATTGTAATACCTCTAACGCTGGGATTACAGCCCAATTTGCATCTTTTAATAACTTGACCATTAATTCCGGTCCCTCTGCTTCATTGAATCTTTCCGGTAGATATTCGCTTACAATCCTTAAAATATCAAATATACATTTTGCATACAGTTCGTCTGTATCGTATGGCTGGGGGTCTTCGTAAATATATCCCGCAGCTGCTTCCAACAGAATATCAACCCCATTGTATTTAGTATTAACAAGTCTCTTAGCTAATGCAGGATTAGATACAAGGCCAAACAAAGTCATGACAGATGTTAGTTTGTTTTCTGAGACTAACTGACCGGTTTCCTTGATTTGAATTCTCTTTAATAAATAATTAATAATGTATGGACGATCGAAGACATTCTCTGTCAGATCATCTTCGTCGGAAAAAATTCCAAGAAAATCCAAAACCGCTCTTTCTTCGTCTTTGTATTTATCCCAACCGCCTTCCTTCTCATACTCAATTAATCTCTCGATTCTTTCCAAGTACCCTTCAATTGCCCCTAGAACTCCGCATTCTAGTAATCTTTTTAAGAATTCGATCGTCTCTGAGCGGTTATTCGTATCCGAGTCTAAATCTATTAATTCCAAAAGAGTAGAAATGGTCTGAAGGCAGATATCATCATTCTCATGTTCTAACAATGATACCAAGGTCAAACAAAAGTCTTCTTCATCAGCTGCTTCACGGTATAGACCGATATCTGAGATAATTGAAAGATCTTTCAATCTCTGGTTTAACTCTTCTTCAGATTCAAAGAATTTTAATGGCTCATCTGGGAATTTTTCACGTAATTCTGCATTAATTTGTGCTTGTTTAAGAAATTTAGAAATAATTCTTTTCAAAAATGGAAGATTATGAAACGTTTCTTCTTCTTGTATTTGTCCCATATTTTTTTCTTTTGATTCAATGTAGTCTAATATTTCTCCTTGAAGAGAGCTGTCAATATCGTTCCCATAGAATCTCGGGTCATCCTCGTCGACAGTTGGGTCATCTTCGCTGACCGAATTTACGTTTGCCCGTTTGTGAGGATAATCACGGGTCTCATCACTTGCTTCACGTTTCTCTGAAGAAGTTGTCTATAGTAGATTAGTAAACGGTCTATAAGATGAATTGATGCTATTGACTTACTTTAAATATTTGGTCGGTACTCGACATTTGTGTGATATTGGAGAGAAGCAGCTAGAGAGCGCATTCAAGGCTGAAATTTGATGTATGCGATAGTTAGCCCGAACCACTATCGCGATAAGGTTGACATGGATCTGCAATCAGTAATGGAGGATTGAAGTTAATTTGTAAGCTTAAAGGAGCTGTGTATTAAATATCTCCTAGTCTATTATTTATACATTTCTTTGCTTTCAGTTTAAGTGGATATTTAATAATTTTTATTTATATGTATTGGTAGTTGCATTGCGTGCATACTGGTCGTATGTATACAACATAATTACCTATTAATAAAACATTTAGGAAAATAACTACAACATAATTTTTATTTCAATACTATTACTAAGCTACACAATCATCACTTTCTAATTATTATTGCGAAAACTCTTCGTCATCCTTCATAAATAATATGGACCCTTTTCAAACATCGCAACCGCACCACATGCGGCATTTGCAACCAAAATGGAATTTAATCTTGACATCTTTACTTCACGACAGTCGATCTATCTACCAACTTCCTTCAAAAATGAGCGAAGGTAATGCTAACTCACCAGATAAACCTGTATCTCGTGAAGAAAGATTCAAGTCTCTCCGTAAAAGAGCTAATGAATCTTTAAAAGCTAATAGGAAAGAAGTCTATGATGAGCATAAACGAAGTAAAGTGGATGATAAGCTCCAAGCTCGTTTACAACGACAAAAGGAAATAGCAGAGTTCGAATTAGCTGAGTTGGAGGCAAAAGAAAACGGCGAAGATTTCGAACGGAAAAGGGCTTGGGATTGGACTGTTGAAGAATCAGAGAAATGGGACGAAAAAAGTAAAAAACGGAACAAAGCGGTTGAAAGTACTGTTTTTTCTGGTGAGTAATTATGATGAATTTATTATCGAATTGCAATACTAACTATTAGATTTTTCTACTGCTGCTGAAAAAGCATACATGAAACAAATGAAAAATTTCCAACCTGATCTTGATAAATATAATAAAGGGAAATTGAAAGCTTTAGAGAAGAGAGCAACTCTTATAGAAGATGAAGAAGGGAAAATTATTGCTATTAGTAAGGAAGATGGTAGTGTTATAGATCATACTATTGCAGCAATTGATGCCATTCATTCTAAGCCATCAAAAGAAGCGGTTGATAAACTGGTTAATAGCTTGAAAACGAAGTAAGTGAGGATACTTGGCGAGGTTGGCAAATACGTTACTAACAATTACAGTGATGAACAGAGGATGAAAAGAAGGAGGAAGGATGATGATGATCAAGTTACATATAGTAAGTATTGGATGTTAAGCGTCATCGTTTTCGTGGCTAACAATTTTAGTTAATGAGAAGAACAAACAGTTCAACCAAAAGTTATCTCGGCATTATGATAAGTATACAAAAGAAATTCGTGATTCTTTTGAACGAGGGACTGCATTATGAGAGTATAATTGCTAATGTATTTATTTATTAATGAATTTATTGTGAGGAAGTTGAGGAGGGAGACAGGTGAACGTAGTTTGTATGAGATCAGGTTCGGCGTGAACCGATTCTTCTGCGGCAGGATTCTCCGATATTCTTAAGATATGTATTAGTCAATACCCTAACTAATTGAGAAAATGATATCAAATCTTTGAAAATTTTGAGGGAGATATCGTCAACAATTACGAATATACCCCTGAAAATTATAGCCGCATATTCTTATCTCGCATTATCTTTTATTGGCTTATCTAACAAATAAAATAACCGCTATCGTTTATAGTTAAACATCTCAACCACTCTGTTAATCAATCTCAAATCTTATAAATTAGTAACAACTGGGTTTACAAACATTTTGCTACCGAGATTTTCTGTCGAAATGACTGTTTCAGGATCTATGGCGTCCTTTTTGTAAGTTCTATATCTTGTTAGGGTCACTCTAGAACTACTAACCACTCAAGTTACGGAACCCTTATGTCTCCTTCTGTATTGGCAAGAGTGATTTCCGGCAAACTAGAATTAGATGCAAAGACATTAAAGGTCCATCCAGCTCGATTAGATGGGTTTAAACGTCATAAAGTTAAGAATGCAGATTATCCCGCGGTTGTCAAAGGAACTGATACAGACTCAGTATTAGGAACCGTGGTCTATAACTTGACTGATGAGGAAGTGTCACGTTTAGATATTTTTGAAGGCAACGAATATAAGCGAGTTAGTGTCAAAGTGTTAGATGCAACTTCTGGAGATATGGTAGATAGTAATATTTATCTTTGGATTGATTCTAAAGAACGTTTGTTGGATGAAGAATGGGATTTTGAATATTTTGTAAAGCATAGAATGGAAAGTTGGATTAGTGATGAAATGAAAGAATTAGAAGAGTCTCAGGTTGATCCTAGAGGGAAGAGATTTTGGGATCCGAATGCTGTAAAGCAGCAGGCTTAATCGTATATTAGAAATAGACGGATACAAATAAATAAATAGAAAGAATAATTACATTAAACTGATTCTGATAATTTTTCGGATAAACCAGCTTCATTAGGGTTGGAGACAACTGCCGTCTCAATAGTTTGAACTTCATCATCATGTTCAACTTCATCATTTCCAGCTTCCGATTTAGCTTGTCTACGAACTTTCCTAGTCCTCAACAACCAAATAGCTTGCGATAGGAAAATTCCTGCTTCGAATACAAGTATAACAATGTATAAGACGCAGCCTAAAACATCTAATGGCCCATTTTGGAAAACGAGACTTAGAATACTGAAAAGGGCACCAGCACTATCAATAGTCAAGAAAATAAAGTTGATGCCAACCACTTCACCATGACGCTTATAAATTTCCCAATAAGGTGGTAACAAACCAACACCTAATAAAACAGCAGCAATCACACCTACCAAAGTAGTTGGCCACACGATACCCCTTTTATATAATGATTTGAAAGGGAAAATACATCCGGCCTGAATACCAGCAAAGATAAGACAGATAACAGCAAAATAAGCAACAGCTCGTTTCTTATCCATTCGTCGTGGTGGATATACTAAACATTGATACCAACATATTAGTGATAAGGTTAAAAAAATATTCGGTTGCACTTGAACAGGAATATTAGATTTTTGGACAATGAAATAAATAGCAAATGGAACACCAGAGGCAGCCCATAATAAAAACATCAAGGGTGGTAACCCTTCAGTATTTTTTCTTCTAAAATTATGAATAATCTGCGGTACTAATTGAATACACCAAAAGACTGTACCAATGGTACCTAAAATATTGGATGCAGTAGTGGCAACTGGAATAGACATGATGGATGATACGAAGCTTTTTAATGGAGAACGAAAGGAAGGTGAAACTATGCAAAGGATAAGATAAGAATAATATCCATATGATACTAAAAGCTAAACAAAGTCAAACTTGTATGTATTTTTATTCTCTTTGATCCCGAATATTGAAAGAAATGCCGCTAATATATACCTTCCAGACAGAGCTTTTTATCTCGTTTAATCTTTTTTCTTTTGGTACAGTTGTCTCACTTGATCTAGAAGAATCTTGCTTTTAAACTCTCTGAAACCTTGCTGTCTAATTTTCAAATCCTCCCAAGCGGTTAAAGACGGAAGGCGACCAGATGGTATGAAAAATTAGTTAATCTATAAAATATCGTCCTGAGTTCTACTCGGAATAAACCAAACTATTTCCTTTTTTGATTTTTTCAAGATAACTTATGCATAACGGCGTTGTGTCGATCACTGATAGGAAACTCTCGGAGAAGTATGAATCGCAGGTAAAATTGGAATACGTTAAAAATGTGTTATAAGTTAATAGTTAATATTTTTCAAAGGTAATGGATGAAAAGAATACCTATAATTAATGAATATTTAACTACGAAAGTCTTCTAATGATGAGTTTATCAGATGGTCTCGGCCGCTTCATATTTGTCATATCCATTTCTCTTAGGTCCGGGGTCGCATGGAATTTCCTTATTAGGTAATATTTTGGAATATTCCTCGCAAAACTGATTCCGTCATACGGAATCGAAATGTGAACAGACGATGAGCAATACGAAGATAGACTAGTAATGACTAAGGGACGATATTGGGGAGCAATAGTCGTATTATTGCCTTAAGATCCATTTGAAACGAGGTAAGGCGCGGTGTAGGATTCACAGCTATTGGTATGGCGGCAATCACAAAACCTGCGCATACCCCTGAAATTCCCAAAGCTGGGATGCAGGTACAGGACTAATTATGAGCATTTTTAAGATGGTAAAAGAGTAAGATAGAGCATAGTGGCAATAGAGTGGATATGAATTAGGAATTGTGGGTTTTGATGAACACGGGAGGAATTTAATCCGTGTAAGAACGTAATACAGGAATCCCTGTTATTATGCTCTACACTCTTGTTTAAAATGAAGTTACGTTGTCTGTAAACATTCGAAAATATAATAAAACTGCTAATATCTGCAGTCAGAAATAACTTCTGATCAATTAAATGAATATGTGGACAATTTACAACGGCCATATCTCTCTTCCAGAAGTAAAGATTACGCCTCTCTCCAGAATTACGAAATTATGAGTTGACCAATGGTATATAATATTCTATTTTTAAATTATATTTGTTATAAAAATATAGTTTTTTTACGCAATAATGCATCATTGATCATTGATGACGAAGAGAAATTGACATGAAACACGAACTTCAGCCACAAATTCGTTTATCCACAGAAAGTGCGTGAGTCACGAGACTTTTATGCTCATTTCATACATCCGCCCATCATCCAATCCTAGTAACGAAACTTTTCACCCTAATATAGAATCAATCCAATTCTAGTCATAAGCCGTCCACAGCTAAGCCAGAGGACAAGGAGAAAGCTAATCTCCATCTGAAGACGAGCAGATAGCCCAGCAAGGATTTGGTTTGAAAAATCCTGCTGCTTAAAATGATTGGCACTGCCAAATTCTAAAAATATCCTAACGGTTGAGAGCCTCCGCAGGAAGCGCGCATATTGTGGGTCTCATCAATGGCGCAGTGTTACAGAAAGGCACACGAAATAGCACAGCCAGACTTAAACAATTTTGATCACGCCTCTAATTAACCTAATAGAGGACAGAGTTAAGGGGGTGAATATGAGTGCGGTAGGAAGCAGCCAACCCACGAGTTGAACTGAGAGTAAAGTGGATCATATATAACTGCAGGGGTAGCATATAAAGATTTTTATTTTATATATTATAAATTTTGAATTGTATTACATTAAAAATAATAAATTGAGAAAATTTTTGTGAATCAATTTTACTCAGTTCCCACGAAAATTATAAGAAACCATTTACTAGACGAAATTCAAATTAACTACCCTAAAACTACCCACTCGCAATGTTTCTTTACTCAAGTTTAAATTCAAGGGATCTATGTCCTTATGATGTCGCAGGCTCAATTTTCAAAAGGGATATTAAAAGTACTGCAGAATCATTCAAATCTTGGAATACTTGTATGGACAATACTGTCTGCAAAATTATTGCAATTATAGGAATTTGCTTGGCAGTAATTGTCGCTATATGGCTTGTTATTGGAATTTTAAGATGTCTTTGCGCCGGAGTTGGATTGTGCGCAGCTTTTTGCTGTTGTTGTTGTGCAGCAGCGGCCTCTAGACGTCAAGGATATTCTCAAACACAAAACTACCAGCCAGGATATCATCAAGGAGGTTATTATCCTTCATCTATGCCATATGGCAGTAGGGATATTAACAATAGTACTGCGTCAGAAAGAAATTATCCTGAATATGGATATGTTGGCGATGATGGAGATTATAAACCAGGAAGAGATGTTGAGATGAATTACCAGTCATATCATCATAATGATTCACGAACAAACTTCTAAATATATGTAAAGATATGTGATTATTTATTTGAGAATGCTATATTAATTTATTAGATTTCAATATGTTTGCTTTCCCTGGTTCTGCCTCCGGCGGCTGGGCTCCGCCCAGACCCGTTGCTCGCTTCGCTCGTTGGCTGGGATCGTATAGGAAAATCTATTTAAATAAATAAGTAGAAAATGTAATGGAAGTCGCTGCCAGATGAACTAAAAGTCAAATTTCTGACAACGAAGTGAAACCTATTGTATCCAATCACTATCCTCATCATACTTCTCTTCCCAATCACTCATTTTTACCCCTCCTGGAATAATTGATTGAGCTAATTCAAATGGTGTCATTTTTGTAGGATCAATGTTCATTTGATCCATAAATGAAAATGGGTCTTGAAGTGGAATCTCATGCGCTAGAGGGCCAGCTGTATTTGTTTTATTAAGGTTATCAGGGAGTGTTGGATGTTGATATACGTGCGAAATATCTTCTTGTCGAGATAACTGCTCTGGCTTTACCTCACTACCTGACACTCCATCAACAAATTTATTTCCCTCTAAAATGACATTCTTCTTACTCAACTGATCCATTAAAGCCATGAAATTACTACTTTTCATTTTCGAAGCGGTAGATTGATTAATAGATTGTGAGGTTTCATTAACAGAATTTATAATGTTCTGAGCTACGCCGGATAATTCATTGTCACTCACACTTGAGGTAGTGTTCTCTGCTACTGGCTCCTGACTTGTCTCATCAATTTGAAGAGATCGTTCAACTGCCGCAAATGCGTTTTCAAATGATGCTTGATCTTGATTTAGTTTGTGGATTTGACTATGCTCGGTTTGTTCGGAGAAAGAAGCGGATGTTTGATATGCCATAAGATCTGGTCTTAATGAAGTTTGAAATGATGATGATGCTAGAGGTTGATATTGTTGGAACCCAGTGGTGGCTGGACCTGGCGATTGCCTTATTTTCAGATCTTGTCTGCTTCCTCCAACCGATAATTTTGAGAATTCAGATGCCCAGTCAGGTTGCTGACTTTGTGCTTCAAAGTTCGCAGGCGAAAAAGACTGTGATCTTTGATTTAATCTAGGAACTTGTCCTGGGATTTGACCAGTATGAAATTCAAATCCTGGTGGTGTTGGTACTTGTGATCCTCTTATAGAAAACGCTTGAAAGTCATTATTATTTCCATTCATTAATGAAGGAGATGGAGAACTTCTAAATGAAGATGAACCGACTGAATTTTCCCGAACAAACCGTTCATGTTGAGCTGAGTTTGTCGGACCAGCATGTTTTCCAAGGTTCTGTAGTGGGTTGACAGGCCCGCAAGTATCGGAAGAAGAGGAGAATAGCTGGGACATAGAGGGTGATTAAAAATAAAAACTCGAAAGAGGTGAAAGGTCTACTAAATTTCTGTAGATGAGAGATGAAGTTGAGAGATGAAAGTCGGATGTCGAGAGATCTGGAGATATAATTTCTGTGGGGTAGATTATAAATGATCCGAGATCCGCGCAAGCGGCAGGGGAAGTTGTGGGAGTGAGGAAGCGCCTCGGCAGTAATTGCCGGATGTCAAATGAAGTCGTATTATAACTGTGTTTCGATACAATAATAAGGTAGCTGTGGATATAAAAGAGCAGCAATAGTTTGTAGGAGGGTTGTGAGGGCAAATTGTTTTTGATTAACTGGATGGCTTTTATCATAAAATGAGATAATCATCTGCTGTCGGAACGAAATGCCGAAATCACGTGATTAGGCGATGAAATAATTTAGAAAGTGAATTGACCAAGAAGGGATTAATTCTAAATTTACGTTTAAAAGTGGCTCAGTAGATGAATAAGAAGCGACTATTATATTTACAAAAATAGAAGTAAGGAATCGTGTAATAATTCAACTACATATAAACTCGGTATAGTCATGTCGATCAGTTTTTTACCTCAGTCAAATCGAGGTTCCTTTTCATCTAGCACGAAAGAAATGATATTGGTAAATTGAGAACTTGGATATTATTCTAATAAAATTCTAGAAAGGCAATTATGTTTCGTGGAACCTATACAATATCATCTTGAAAAAGTTCCGACCCCTTTTAAAGCATGAGCTAACAGTCGTATGAATTTACCCTAACCTTGAAGATGATCCAATAAGGTGTAGAGAAGACAGAAATTAATGGCATCACGAAAACTGCAGACTGATTCTACGTGAAGAAGTGAAATTTGGACATTAAAATGGCATCACGGGTGATATTTAAGGTGAATAGCGTAGAATCTCCGCGGAGCGGAGCAACGGGTCCGGGCAGCGCCCGGCCGCCGGAGGCAGAGTAGGACTAACGAAGTTTCAGCGTGAATTATTGACATTTATTGGAGCGGGAATCATTGGATATTCAGCGATTCCAGTTGCATTAGCAGAGAGTAAAAAATCTATTTACGATGATGAAGAAACAATTGAAGAGGTTATAGTATCAAAATCAGAATTAAAGAGTGATGATTCTAAGCCTTTATCAATTAATACTGAACTTATTGGAACCACTCCAATTAAATCATCTAAATTACTTGAAGAAAATATAGAAGTTGCTCGTAAATGGATTCATGATCAGAGTGAGATTATTCAATCAAAAGTAGATGAAAACTTTCAAAATTATTTACATGCTGAAAAAAGTGTTAGTTCTACAATTTCAAGTTTGAAAGATGAAAATGAAGATATTCTCCCAGGAGGAATTTATGTTCTTATATCAGTATTAAGTGGATCTATTTTCGCTCGTAGACATGGATTTATTCTTCGTGCTGCAACTCCAGTTATATTTGGTGTTGCTGCTTTTAATTATTTTCTTCCCAATACTTATAAGAATACTCGTGCTCTTGTTTGGTCTTTTGAACAAAAATCCCCTACTATTGCTGATACTCATATTCAAATCCAAAACCAAATTGAATCTCTTTCTAATACATCTAAATCAGTTGCTGAACAATCCCAATCTTCTCTCGAATCAGGTGTTCATACTGTCCGCCAATTCATTGCTGATTCAACCGGACTCCAAATCGGCCCTTCCTCTTCCTCATCTGATAAAAAGAAATAATTTATAATTCAATAGCATCTCTACCTATCCACTCTGCCTCCGGCGGCTGGGCTCCGCCCAGACCCGTTGCTCCGCTCCGCGGAGGAACCGTACTTCTTCATGAGTGTCTCTTAGCTCACCACCCATAGGCGTCATTTATCCGTGACCTCTTCCAAAGACGATCTACGTCACATGACTAAACTCGATCCTTAATCACTTCTCAATTGCTCCTCTCACTCCCCTTAAAGGCTGATCCGTCTACTGCACCTCTGATGTACATCCATCTCTTCCCTATCTCCATCTGCCACTCGCTCTTTTAATAAACTATCCTAGATATACCCACCCTACAGTTCAATAAAGTTAATTTGGTTTCTTTTTTATATTCTATTCTCCTATCTGTTTCAGGAAATTATCTATTCCCTGAAAAGTTAAAAGTTTAACTCTTCTAGTTCAACGAACAACGGTTGGTCTTGGGCGTTCAGCTAACTAACTCCCGGGACTTAGCTATCGAGTAGAATCGTAGTGCGTACTGGTGTTACTCAAGGGTTAGGATGAGAAAATCACAGACTACTTCATAAAAATGCTGATGATTAAAGTGCTGAGGATGCTATCACAGTTTAACGATAGGGAAATAATAAACATAACTTATAACTGATTTATATGTTAAAAAAATTAATTTAATGAGAAATAGCTTTTTAACAGATACAAATTTTTTATAGATCATTTATACTTACGACCATCAACTAATTCCCTTTTCTGAAACGACGCCCTCCTTATTACCCTGCTAAGCGTTTCTCTCGCCTATCATACTGTCTGGCCCTGGCTGGCTGGCTCTGTGCGGCCTCGTTGCGCCCTTTCCTCTCAATCTTCCCTCACAATCTTCTACCCATTAGTCTAACTTAAAGTCTATTTTCAGTAACAAAAAAAGGGGCAGACTCCTGCAGAATTGAAACATTGGTACAGCCAAATTTTGTCTCTGATCAACCTCGTCCCTCTACCAATTTCTCAGACTAGCTTAGGGCGGATACCAGAGGTCAGGCTTGAATGATGCAAATGCACAGCACAACCACCAGTACAGGCACAGGCACTGGAACATGCATTACTGAAACTACCACTCTCTCCAGGTACGTCACCAACACTACCACCCTACAACCACCTAAAATAACTACAAAATCACACTCTCCCAGCCCATAAACGCTAAACTTACGTACAAAATATTCTAAACACTCTTCGCATGTGTACCCGTACTCTTACTTCCGGGTAAATTTCAGCACTTTTAAATTAACTACTGGTCGAAGCAGGAGTTAGGTAGTACTAGGCCAAAGGGTTTTTTCTGTTTTTGGTGTATAATTTGATTAGTCAAAAATAAAAATAACAAAGAAGTAGGAGTAGTAGTTGGTGGAAATATCAGGAGCGAAATTTATTAAGCAACTCACAAATTTTTATTTTATTTAATTAAGAGACTGTCGATAATAAGTCTTAAGTATTGAAATTTGAATCATCGTTATATTTATATTTATAGCAATACGACTTGCTACTTGC
Source organism: Sugiyamaella novakii (assembly GCA_030575175.1). Lineage (NCBI taxonomy): Eukaryota > Fungi > Ascomycota > Dipodascomycetes > Dipodascales > Trichomonascaceae > Sugiyamaella > Sugiyamaella novakii. Next base: position 83,169 of record JAJMIH010000021.1, read on the forward strand.
GACTTGAAGTTTGAGGCTTACAACTACAGCTGCGAACGACATAACAACACTTCACAACCACAACTTACGCTTACAACTCAACTAAAACTTCACTCAATCTCCACAACCTTGCATTAATATAAAACGAACTCGGTAAACTTACATACTGATAAACTACAAAAATAGAAAAATTCGACAATAAATTTACTTGTCATATTCTACCCCACATTCATTATTAGAAATCAACTAACTGACATCTACAACTCTAAATCTCTACCGATTACCAACAACTAAGTCCAACTCTCTAAAATGAAAAGTCCGGACATTTCTCCTCCGCTCTCCCCAAGTTCATTCTCAAACACCTCAAAACCACATCGCTCAGCTAGAAATAGAAATGCTAGTTCATTATCAATATCAATCCCAATAAGTCCTCAAAGGATACCTCCTTTAAAATCGGCCTCATTTCGTAGATCTTTAGATGTAACGTCCTTGGCTCCTGATTATACTAATTCTTCTGCCACTACAACAACCACTCTTCATTACGAACAACCATTAGAACCTATAATGTCAACCCCTTTTCTTCAAGATAATGCCCATCTCAACAGTTCATATTATTATTATGAAAATTCTAAAAACCCATCTAATAATTTCGAAGTAATGCCAGCTGAGAATCCATATCCAAATGGCCCTATTCTGGTGCGAGAACCAAATATTTATTTATTTTCTGAACCTTCGTTGGAAACTGCCAAACAATTTGATGTGATTGTGAATGTTGCAAAGGAAGTAGCTAATCCATTCAAAACGAACCATACTGTTAATAATAAGACTTCAGAAACCGCTTCCAGAGTAGGAATTAAACCAATAGCACCAACACAAAACCTAAATACCTCGTTCATAAAAGGACCTAGATCCTCATCTTCATCCTCATCTCCCTCCTCTTCTGTATCTTCATCCTCATCTCTGGGTTTATCTTCATCCCCTTCGTCATCTGCGTCTGCAACCGAAGACTTGTGCTTTTCACCAACCGTAGGCGTAGTACATTCTCCTCCCAGCTCAGTGAACTCCAACACGTCAAATTTATATGATGATGAATCAACATCCGAGGACGAAGAGGACGATATTACCCTAAAAAAAGCAGTGTCTGATGATGAGAGTAACGATGGTTCCACTGAAACACGATCAATTCCTGAATATATCTATGTCCCATGGGATCACACATCCAAACTCACTCCTGACTTGGGCCGCCTTACTGATTTAATATCCAATCGAAGTGCTCAAGGTAAGAAGATTCTAATTCATTGTCAATGTGGAGTTTCACGTTCCGCTTCGCTTGTTGTTGCATATATTATGAGACAAGACAAATCTGACCTTAACACTGCGTATGAGTATGTGAAGAAGAAATCGCCCAATATTTCTCCTAATATGACACTAATGTTCCAGCTTATTGATTGGGCTAGAATATTAAAGCAAAATCCAGAGAATCCAGACTTGGCAATAGCTCTCGGGTCAACTACATCATCTCCACCGTCATCCTATGATGATGACCTGATTCCTTCGACATCCTCGCGTTATTCATTAGCGTCCCCACCGCCCTCGACTCCGCTAACGTCGAAGATCAATCGTTAGACTGGTAAGTCGTATACATTATTATTATTTTCATTTCTTTCTGTCTTTTTATGCCATTCGCTTCATATGATAGGCGATGCTGGCCATCGCTAGATTACCGATGCATTCACTCGTTGTGCGAGTGTTCTAATGATATCCCCTAATGTACCTACTATATTATAGATTTAATTAATTCTTATTCCCACTTCCTCCGCGAAGCGGAACAACGGGTCTGGGCGGAGCCCAGCCGCCGGAGGCAAACCACGGATCCAACGCTCTATTAATGAAAAATCTATTACAGAAAGAAAAAATATTAAATGAAAGAACTATCCATCTATTGACTGGCACATTGGACTCTTTCCCCACCAGCATGCATTTCATCATCGTCATCTTCATCCATTGCTCCACCTCCAGACTGATACTTGCTAGGATCAACATCGGCTAAAATAACTTCTTCAGCATGAGCATCAGCGGGAATATCCAATTTAGGTCGTGGAGGTAAGATAGATTCTAAAGCAGAAAGTTGTTCAGGAGTAGCAAAATTGTCAGTTGGGAATTCAATTTCAAATTCAACAATCATATTTCCATAGTTATGATGTCTGTATGATGGCATACCTTTACCTTCAATTAATTTGAAACTACCAGGGGAAATAACTTCACCAGGAATAATCTCAACCTTTAACCATTCACCATCTAAATGTTTGATTCCAAAACTACCACCTGCTAAAGCAGTCAAAAGATCAATCTTAACTTTATAAAGAAGATCATCTCCACGACGTTCAAATCTATCATGTGCTTGTTCATTTACCATGAAAATAACATCACCGGGAAGAATACCTGGTCCTTGATCACCTTCTCCCTGGAACACAATCTTTTGTCCATTAATCATACCCTTATCAATATGAACCTGAAGAATCTTCTTTTCTTCACCAGTCTTTTTACCCAAACATGTCTTACATCTGTCTTTGCTATCGATTTGTTGTCCTTCACCGTTACAATCAGGACAAACAGTTTGAAATCTTTGAATAACATTTCCCATTTGTCTAGTGACAAATCTCATACCTTGACCTTTACATCCAGAACAGGTCTTAACAGCACCTTCTTTACCTCCTTTACCATCACAAGTTTTACAAAGGATAGTCTTTTTAAGTGCTAATTTAGATACTTTTCCTTTGTAGAGGTCTTCCAATGTAGCTTTGATAGCGTGAACAATATCTTTAGATTTACGAGGTCCAGATGGGGGACCACCAGGTCCACCAAACATACCACCCATACCTCCCATACTGCCCATGCCTCCCATACCACCAAAGAAGTGAGAAAATAAATCTTCAGCATTTCCCATATCAGCACCACCTTGGCCATTCAATCCATCCATTCCATAACTATCATAAACTTGTCTTTTTTGTGAATCAGAAAGGACTTCATAAGCACCAGAAACTTCTTTAAATTTTTCTGCTGCTTCAGGTGAATGTTGATTTTTGTCTGGATGATATTTAAGAGCGTTTACACGATAAGCTTTTTTGATTTCAACATCTGAAGCATTTGGAGAAACTCCAAGAAGATCGTAAAGTTTTGTATCTTTAACCATGATTATAAAATATTATGTTGAAGTATTTGGATCAATATTGGAAATCAAATCTATCGAATTCTTGAGAATAATGTAATAATAAATAGTTTTCTTACTATTTTATAATATTATCACCAATAATAATCCTATTTAAATAAATTAGTAGGAAATTTTTTTATAAGAGAAAAATCAATCTTTAAAAGCTGAAATGACCTCTATCTATTCATATGTCAACAGAAACTTTCTAGGCGGTTTCGTTAGTAATTTTTTACGATCAAAAAGGGCGGGTTATGGAGATAGGGATTCCCAAATAGGAAGTGATAGGTGGCTGAAAAGTTCGAAAGTGTTCCATTGATGATGGGGGTTGTTTGGAGTCAATTTGATTTGTCAGGGGTGGTATTGGTGGGAAATTATGTTAAATATGAGTGGTTGGGTAGGAAGTAGATGAAGTTTTTAATTAAAATAAGGATATTATTTTAGAAAATAAATATGGTTAGTTTTATAGGCAGTTGTGCGAGTGATGATACTTGAGTTATAGACTCGGTTAGCCGATACGGGGAAGCAGATAGCGATAGCATGCTGTCAGGATCGGATAATGACAGTGATTAAGCCGCATGTATGCGGATTCTATTGCTCTGTGGTCGACTCTGTAGTAAATATATTATCTTCATCTTGGAGATTATTTCCACTTCTACTTAGTATAATTCCGATACAATATTTTCCTTAATTCATAAGCACTACGAATTTTTTGCGGAATTCTATTCCGCCGTTTTGTGTGCTTTCGGAAACACTCCTGACACTTACCCGTTAGACCTATATTTCGGAAGTACATGCCGACGATAGTGGACCAATGAAGAACATCATACATAATTAATTAGATCGCAATCGATAATGAGTATCAGTAATTAAGATAGTAGAGAGCGTAAAGCGAGAGTGTAAATAGATAAACAGCACGTCATGATAGTTATTTCGTTTTGTAAACATACATATTATAAAACAATGTATTGTATAATTTTACCGCCAGTTTAACCGCACTCTAACTCCGAACCTCCTTTTGACCGTTTGCCGATAACACGCCGAACTCTTTATCTTTTAGGCCGCTTTTGTTATCTTATCTTGCATAATATTGAATGTGAGGTAGATCCACAACTTTAATAGGTGCATGCATTGACAAATATTTCATTTAAACGTGGCCGAATTGATCAAAGTAAAGGTTAGTCTGTTTATGTTGATATTGTTTCGAAGTACCATCATACTTACACTACAAACCAATGAGATCCACATCAGCTCCGAGCCACGGACCTTACTTGATGTTTCGTTTCTACCAGCAACCGTCAACCACTACCAACAGCTACTCAAAGCTCACCATCAACCAATCCACTCCCCCACCTCTTTCCCAATACCACTAACGACTTAACGCAATTATCATTTCCAATACTTCCTTCCGCCCTGTTAGTTCGGTTCGGTTGCCCGTTACATCCCTCCCGTCTGTCTCGAATCTGGCATATCCATGCGTCTTCCTTCCAGCCGTGTTATACCCTTATATCAATATGCACCTGTCGAGATGAATGAGCTTGCTTTGCCGAATACTACTTAACTACCACCAACGGTCACAGACAAAAAGAGATACTGTCAAATTCTACTCTCCGTCTATAGTGAGGATTATTACCGGATAATAAAGCGTTTCGGTGATACGCCAAGAAGGTTGTGATTATAACTGGTATAATCAATACCAATTGATATAATACAAATATCTCATTGATATTTTCAGTTCAATTTATTACTACTTGTCAAGGATCAGATGCAAATATTACCATTTTGATAAATCAATTTCAATTTCAGTAGAATAACAATTTGTTTGATTCATTTTCCAATAGAGTATACTTTTCTTTGTCGATTGTAGAGGTTATGATTCGATAGAAGGAACAAATTATGGTGAGTGAATGATGAGATAGTCTCGAAAAAACTTGTCCTAACTTCTTAGATTCTAAGGAAACTATCTTCAAGGGTGGTTTGTTCTCCCTATAAATATATCCTTTGGCCAACTGCAATTACTTTTATCATTTCATTTCCTTTTCTAAGTTTCGTTCTTTCAGATCCATTGAAAAAATCAGTCGTGAATGATTATAACGAATATTTTCAAGTATGTAATGAAGATATTAACGCCGATTTATTCATTAGACAAGCAGTGATATTCCCACCTACATTTGTTAATCCAATCGACGTCACTCAAACAAATATTACTGGCACTTGGAGTGATGAAATATCCAATCTAAGATCCTCATTAACCAACAACCCAAATCAATTACTTACAGTTGATGGAACAAAATTAAAAGATGTACAACTGCCGTATGTCCATTTTCTATCTCCAGATTTGTCAAATTTATCAATCTCAAATTATTCACCTGATCTTATAGACAGTTTATTACTTTCCCCAAGAATTAAAGATGGTTATGTTAAAAGTTCAAGAGGTCTTCTTTTATCTTATATTTCCAACGATCACGATAGTACTATTTGGGATAGCTCAATATCTAACGTCTGCTGCGAACCACCACCATTACCATCATCATCATTGGCTTCAAAAACAACACATATTCCTATCAATATAATCCCTCAATTCCCTAGAGGGTTTCTCCCTCTATTATTTATCTACAGTACTTTTGCAATTTATAAGGATATTGTATTCACTGAGACAAGGTGTGTTAGGTCTAAAACTGGTCTTATTATTGCTCAAATTGTTCAAATATTATTAGCAATTTTCTCATCTGCTACAATTACTTCATTAATGTACTCACAATTTTGTTTATCAAATCTTTCGTCTTTTATTTCTCTACCTTTAATAATCATAATGGGAAGTATAGAAAATATGCTTGAGCTAATCAACTGTGTAAGTGGAACCCGGCCAGAAATATCCCCAGTTAGTAGAGTTGCAACTGCAATCGATTCTGCCTTTCCTAGATCAATCAAACTAAGACTTGGCACCTGCCTACTCCTTTTGTTAGTTTTATTTGGGAATTTCGGTCAATCGATTAATTCAAATATTATCTTTACAATTTTCAGTATACTAATTGATTTGGCCCTTCATATGACATATTTCACGGCAGTTCTCTCTGTTGATTTACATCGCTTAGAACTTGATGATTTACTATCAAATCCGCAAGATGATGACAATGAAAAGCTTGATAACTTTTCCCTCCATAGATCTTCAAATGATACTAACATACCGTTTGTTCGTCAATATCGCAAACTTCAAGGGTTCCGGTTACGAGCATTTCTTTATCTCAACTATTTAAACCCAAGGCAAAGGTTCCCTATTGTTATGTCATTCCTAATCACCGTTCATAGTTGGTTCACGTATGGTAGCTCTTGGAAAGGAGTAGCAAATAAGAGTGAATTCCTTCCCCCTGTTACTTTGGATAGAACAATTCTATTCATCAATAGAATATTAAATATCACTAAGCGATCTACGTCTCTAACTATATACAATCCAATTGTATTAACATTTGATGACAGGTTGAAATGCTTTAATTTTTCTTCATCATTAAGCACTACCTCTTCAATAATGGGTGGTTATTCTGTATTTGTGTTTATGGAGTTTATTGCATCGCTTGGATTCATCCTGTCAACAGCAGCTTTGATACTTAAAATCCTTCTTCCCCGTAGAGATTATAATGAAGACAAAAATATGCTCTCTGGAGATAAAAATAAATTCTCTTCTAAAGATTTGGTTGGATATCATACTTTGGATGTAATTCAGATTGTTGTTAATAGATCATGGATCGCGACTGTGTCTTTAGATCATGGAATATGTGTTTGGAATGTTAATGATGGTCCTTCAACGACCACTAAGCAAAATGGTAAATTTAGGACATTACCATCCAGATTATGGCCTGTATCAAAAGTTTTACTAAATGGGCCGAATGCGATGCTGGTAATCATTTCTGCTCATAATTCTATTATCGAAGCATGGGACTTTAAAGATAATAAAATCATGTACTCTGTTAAAGATGAATCGACCTTATCTTCAAAACAACAACCGTTTCTGTCGTTCATCGTTGGAAGAGATACTGTTATAATTACACAAAAAGGAGCATTTGTTATGATTTCTGACACAGGATTGAGGGAAACTGTATGTCCAGATCTTACATTCGGAAGGAATATAGACTTAATTGCTGCTACTTTATTGATCACTCCGAAGATTAATGATAAAATAGTATGCCTTTTCTCTGATAACAGTGTAATAGTAGTGACTCAGATTATTGGAAGGCAATGGAATTTTAGATCTTTGGAATTGTTGGAATCTTTAGGAGCAATATCTGAAGGAAGATTGGATGCAAAATCAACTAATAAAGACACAGTATTTTATAGACCCTATCCAGCTTACCCTCCTATAGAGATACCTGAGGCTTCTTCTTCTTCATTTATAATTTCAAGTTCTAGACCTGGTGCATCAATTCCTTGTACCAGACCCATGCAAATGAGTGAAAAAGCTTGCACTATTGTACCAGTACCAGCAATTCACATGGTATTATTAATCACAGAGCTAACAGCATCTTTATTTGATGTCCACACTGGAGTTATTGTCCGTCATTTCCAACTTGGTCTTTATAAACCTGAAACATTACGAGTCTTTCATGCGCAACCAACTCATTGCAGATTCTGTGGCTGTGCTTCTATTCAGTCAATATCAATTGCATATACTGATCAAGAAGATAAAGGCCTTGTTATCTGTCATTCACTTCAGATTGAAAATCGTGCAAAAAATAATATTTGTCTTCGAGTCGAACGTGATCCTAGAGAAACTAGATGCTTAGGGTTTGAAGCTGCTACCGAACATCTTCATTGGATTGATAGAGTCGAAGGCTGGGATGCGACTGATGTTAATATGATGATGGGAGTTAGGAGAAAAGAGGCTCCTCGAACTTCATTTGATTCTTCAAGTCCAGATTCTGGAAGAATGAGTCCAGCTGATGGTGTTGAAAGAGTAGATTTATCATCATCAGCGAGCACTTCTGTTTTCAGACGAATTAGTAGTAAATTGAGTCAAAGTTCTGAGAGGACCACTGATAGAACTAAAACACCCCCACAAAGACAAAAAAAACCACCCCTACATATAACTTGGGAAGGGTGGGCAATGACAGGTAGAGGAGAAGTATCATACTATGATATTCCTGATATTGCTGGAAACCCAGGGAGTTATTCTATTCCATATAATGTTGATGATATGTCCGATAATCTCTATCAACAAAAGGCGTCAAGTAGATTACTGATTAGAACTGTTGGACCTGCTGTTAAATATGGTAAAAAATCCATATCAGTTGCATTTGGGAATGTTATTAAAATCCTTTATTTTGGTACAGAAGAGTTCCATGATGAAGCTATATATGGTAACAGACTTGTTGGATTAGGAAATTATGACAATGTAAATTCTGGATCTGGTGGAAGGAGATGGAAGCGAGAAGTTGCCTATTAATGAGTTATGAATTAAGTATGAATTGCGATTATATAAATATATATAAGAATGTGATAATTTATTGTATTATATTTTGTATGATAACATGTAAATCTATAATTAATATTCGACAATCAAAGACTACTACTCTCTATCTCAGTTAAGTAGCCGCTTCGCGGAACAAATTCCAAGCTCATGCATACCAGCACCTGCGATGTGAATAGTGGTGGCACGCTTACCACCACCGTATAACCATTAGCTACCGGCCGAACTTCTATTCGCCATTTGCTTCCAAAATGAGTGGTAATAGTGGTAAAGATTTAGACAGTCAGCTTTTAGCAGATGCTTTAAAAGCTCTGCAAGAAGAAGATTCTGATTATATCCAACAAATTGTTGATATGGGGTTCACCCGCGATGAAGCACAACATGCGTTGAAGGTAATAATACTCTATAACTTGAATGTCTACAGACTCTAACTAAATATCTAGCAAACTGGTGGAAATGATGTTGCAAAAGCCGTAGAATATATTTTTAATGGACCAAGTGACCAATCGGCCGCTAGTCCTAATAAAAATACATCTGCTACAACATATGGTCCTAAACCGATTGTAGATCTCACAAACGAACCTGAATCTCAGCATTTTGAAGATTCTGATACAGCAATGGCAACAGCTATTCAGGAATCTATTGATTCGTCACAAAATCAATTCAAGCCTGTTCAAGATGATTATTATCAAAAATATCAAGATCAAGAACAAGGAGAAATACAACAATTTGGCCCTGCTACGAGAGATAATTACGATTCAAATCAATGGGGTATTGTTCCATACAATGAAGCTTCATCTTCATCTTCAACGGTAGCTGCTGGATTTAATCAAAAAAGTGATAGTAGTGCTTCTACCCCACCAATTCCTCAACTTAGAGACCGGGAGAAGATCCCTCTTCTTCTACCTTCTAATGATGCTATTTATATTGCTCCATTAATTATGATTGTTCATTCTATTCCTCTTGGCCGTAAAGCTCTATTAAATGGTGGTGTAGATGTGGTATCTGATTATGGATTTGAAAAAAATTGGTGGACTGGTGATAAATTGATCGGTATGGGTAATTCAGCCCCGACTCATAATAGGGAGCGATTGCTAATTGAAACCCAGAGATTAGCAGCCTTTTTAGATGGTGGTTCTTGTAGACCTGTAGTCTCAATTCAGAATTTAATTTCCGAGGCTGGACCTAAAACTTCAAGATTAATCTTAAAGTCAGGCTCTTATCAAAATGAAAAGCCAGTTGGTAGATTTCTACAAGATTTGGTGAAATATTGGGGATTGTCGTCTGATTTTGCTCATGTTTTCCAATCAACTGTGGTTCAAGATGATCAGTCTCCGTTTGATGATCCAGGTACTTATGATGGTGAAAGTGTCCAAAGATTTACAAATTTAATCGCAGAAGTCACTGTTGCTGTACATCAATCAGTGTATGATTTTGTTGATGAATTAATGTCTGCTGATGGTAGTGGACCAGCAACGACCTTTATTAGAGAAATAAGTGATATTATTAATCTATCTATTAAACGGGATGATGGTAACTCTGGTACTGGTATTGAGATTCCTGCTATTTGGTATCCAGATAGATATTCAGAGGAGTATTTTGAGTGTATTAATGTACTTCGTCAAAGAAGATTAGAATTGCGTAAACGACTATCACAATTAAATACACAAAGATTAAACGTCTCTTCTACGATGGGCAAAGATATTTCAAAACTATTGAATATTTCTTATGAGTATATTAAAGGGGCTTATGAAGACTCCGAAGATAAAGAAAACTATAATATTGTTGAAAAGGAGCTGTTAAATGTTAAGGATTTATATACAAAGCGTAAAGAGGCCATTGTCGATGAAGCAACCTATATCCAGCAAACCATTCTAAAGGAAGCTACTTTTTTTAAAGGCCCGATGAATGATGATGATAAGGAACTATTAGCCGAGTTTTATCCCAAAATTGATTCTCTTATGGAAATGAGGCCATATAGACTTCGAGGTATTATTATTAGCCCCACTGAATTTTGCTTCCTTCAAGAGACTGGTAGCGAAGAGGATCTCGATTTGATTGATTTAGAGAATAATGAATATGAAAAATCAAACGAGCCAAAATGGTTGAAAATTGTTACTGGTAAACCCAGTGAAAACTATGGATCTGGCCAAATTGATATGGAAGAAATCACCCAGCAGGATGCAATTAATTGGGCAAAAGAAGGCTCATCAGATTATAAATGGCAAGAAGTAGTGGCTTTTTATGCAAATGACTATGCTTCGAATAAAGATGCTCATAAAACTGCACTATCCGAAGGACTCAAGAGATTTATTGAAGCTGATAGAAGGTCTCTAGAACAAGAGATTGATCGGCTAAACGGCGATGACAGTGAAAGTTTGAGTGTAAGCCCTGCTGAGATGGATACCTCTGCCGGTCCGAGCCCTGTTCACGACTAGCTCAAATGCCCTCGACTTCTCCTATAATGTGTAATGAAATGCAATGTTACTAATTTAACTATATAAATCTATTGAGAAATCTGCTCCATAAACGGGTGGTTCAGAAGTTCAGCAGCAGTTGGCCGCTTTTCATGATCAATTGCAAATGTCTTCATAAGGAAATCCTTCGCATCCGTTGAACAATCATCAGGAATTGCTGGAGTTCCAGAATTGCCTAATCGGAAGATAACCTGCATTTGTGTGAATTCAGGAAATGGATGTGTACCCGAATACATCTCCACAATTAAACATCCTAAGGACCAAATGTCCGCTTTCAATGTATATGGCAGTTGTTTGACTACTTCCGGTGCCATCCAAAAGACACTTCCCTGTAAAGACACTCTGTTATTCGTTAATAATTTAGTTTCAATCTTTTTAGAAATACCAAAATCAGAAATCTTAATACAACCCTTATTATCAACTAAAACGTTTGCACCTTTAATATCACGATGAATAATCTGTTGCTCATGCAAATATTTTAATCCTTGAAGAATTTGTCTTACGAAATTACGAATTAATGATTCCTCGAAAACCCCATAATTTGAAAGTAACATAGCAACTGAGCCACCTGGAACATATTCTAAGAAAATATTTAAAAAGTTCCCCTCCGAATTTGACCCTAAATATTGCACAATATTTTCATGATGCAGTTCTCGTAGTAAATTCATTTCTCGTTGCAAGGCATCTACCATGCTCTTTTTACGTTGGCCATTTTCATTATCTCCCGTTGAAATCTCTACTTGCTTAACAGCCATTAATTCGCCAGTAAAAGAATTCATACCAAGGTATACTGTACCAAAACTGCCCGATCCAATCAATCTACCCTTGATCCATTTAGTAGGACACGATTCTTCCCTACGAGCTGTCGCTAAGAATGCGTTATCGTCTTCATCTCCATCATCCTCATCAATTTCACTTTCCACCGTAAGACTTTCTTCAATGATATCACTTTTATCCTGTTGAGAATATTTTTCAATCTTTGGGGTTACAACTTCTTCCTCTTCGTATGGACTTTCATCATGATTTTTCGAACGACCTTTATTCAAACTAATTGTTGAAATTCTATTCGACAAAGCTGATAACACGTTGTTACCCGACGAATCCTGAGTAGACGATCGTCTTGATAATACGGACTTGCGAAAAGAATTACGAATTGATAGACGTTTGTTCTCAGTACTTATAGTGGTACCTGCAACAACCGTGGGCGATAAATCAGCAAGACTACCTGGGGTAATTGTAGCCACGTCAGAAGAGTCATGAGTGGGTAAAGATGGGACAGGTGGAGGAGCTTCTTCATCTTCTGGAATTCCCCAGGTAGATGAGGCAACTGACATTCTATGACTAATACGGGACAATCTCGACATTCTCTTCGAGAATCGTTTAGAATTGCGAATTGTTTCTTCTAAATCGTTACTTGGGGCGGATGGGAAAAAATGTGCTAAATTTGACGAAATGAGCTCACTTGGTGGCCTGTGTTCCGAAAGTCTTCCAAGCTTTCTTGGTCTAGGCTTAGCATTTGCGGAAACACTATTTCTGCCCATAGATTCATCATCTAAGTCATCATCGTCCAAATCGGCATAGCTTGTTGCTGCAATACTTTGCGCTAGCGACAATCGATTTGTTGATGAGACTGATTTTCTTGAATTACTAATGGTTGTCGCATCTCCTGATACAGGTAGAACAGTCATATCACTCAAAGAGGGAAGACTGAGATGTGAACTCGCTTGAATTTGTTTAGATTTCTCCAATTGCTTTGTAGAAGGAGATGTACCGATTGCACAGAGCATAAGTCGCCTTCTTTCCAGGCTTTCGGCGGATTGGGATATTGACATAAGTTCTGCGTCACCCAAGTGTCGATATTTATCATCAATTGCAACAAATACAATCCAATCTACTGGATTTGCAACATTATCGGGCATAATTTTGTGTAATGCTTTTGTTTTAATTTCATCCGCAGACATACAGCCTGCAATGTTAACTGTCTTGCTTTCTCCTTGTGGATAAATGAATTTGAGATTGTTCTGTTTAACGACATCCATACTAAATATTTCTTGCACGTTATTATCAGAAGGCTGTGATTTGGACAAGACTGTGGTAGTCGTTGCTGGTGGAGGGGATTTAGTGTTGTTAAGCCCTCTTCGGAATGGGAATCTACTAATGCTACCAGAAACTATACCTAAAGAACTGTCCGTTAGCTCAGATGAGGACGGTTTGGGAGAGAAATATCCATCTATTGGAGTTGAATTTGAGTCTAATCTGCCAGACGACGGTGAAATAAGAGCAGCAAAAGGCGATATTGAATTACGATCAAGGTCTTCCAGTGATCGTGACCGAGAATATTGCTTTGTATCCAAATAAGTTAAAGACCCTGAGACAGCTGCAACATGCTGTATCCTTAGCGCTTTTAAACTCTGATTAATTCTTAGTCTATCACCAACTTTTCGAATCCCCAGATATGTAAGAGCTTTTTGATCACATTCTAATAAAACATCGCCAGTAATATGATTATCCTCAAAACATTGGAAATATTCTCCACAGTGTATACTTTCAAGCCATTCTTTAATTTCTTTTGAAGTCCAAGATCTAAGGGGGTAGTTAGGACGGGTGAACAGAAAATGGAAAGAAGATCAAAAGTTTAACTTACTTAACGTTGGTTATATTACCATTAACTGATCTATCTTTGGGAGGATCAATTTTGGAACTGGACGAGTTCTGAGGTTGCTTAAATTGAAGGGGGGTATTGTTCTTTTCATTTTGGACAGGATTAGGTCTTACAGGGGCCGATATAGATGATACTGTTACCGGAGTGCTGAAACTACGGGTAGGTAGCTGTGGAGGAATATTAATCTTTGCATTTGCCTTTGAATGTACCTGTTGTGTGCTACTACTATTCTGTCCTACATCATTTCTATTAGTACCATTACTAGTCGAACCTGATGGCGTTGAAGAGCGATCCATAGTTGATGAGTAAGGGAGAACAGAAGGACTAATCGGAGTAAGGGTGTGTGATTCAGAAATTGGGGTTGACGAAGTCCCGGCACTTTTTGAAGGAGAGGGAGAAATCCTCGAAGATGGCGGTCCAGAAGCTGCCGAATATGGATTGCTACTACTCGTGGAATTATTAAATTCGCCACTAACACCTAACAGCCCATAGTCTGATGAAGACAGATCATCATCTTCTTCATCAAAAGTTGTCTGAAATGGAGATACAGGCTCGGGAGCAGGTAAATATTCGGTCATTATTTTTGACACCTATTCAGAAAACTAGTTCCAACTATTATTCCCATTTAAGTAAGGTGTATACTGTTACAAAAAGGGTAAGCAAAAATCGAGATTTAAGTTCCGCTAGTTTTTGGTGAATATTTATTTCAATATTTTTACTTCAAATATCATATAAAATTCAGATATTTAAAAGCAGGAGTCCTGTTAAGTTGTCGATCAAAGGCTAGGTCTCCTTTTTCCAGTTATATTCTTGAGCGACTTATTAATATTTTTCCCTGTTTTCACACCAAAAATATATCCACGGTTGGAACACTGATTTCAACGCTTATCCCTGGATAATAATTAATTAATTGAACAGCAGAACAGAGTAGTGGAAAAGCGAAATGGGTGGTTCGAACTGAAGATCTGGAAAGGCGTTAGTGATGTGATGTTTGAGTCGTCTGAGAGCCGTCCGCATATAAATAAAGACCTGGATTAAACTCGTTCCTTATAGGGATGCAAAGATTATGACGAAAAAAGCAGATAGAAATCAACGTAGCAAGGTTGACGGGGTTATAATGATCTAACTCTAAATAAAATAATAAATCTAATTCTGTTCCCAGCCAATGAGCTTTGATCTAGCTAGGGCTGCCATCAAAGGTGCGGCAATTTGATGTACCCCTGCCGATCAACCTGTCACTATACGTAGATTATTTAGATTCTAGATGTACGTTTATACATAACTCTATATATCACATATATATTCATTACGCCCATAAAAATTGTAATCGTCTCCAGCCTTTCATGGGTTCCTCTGCAGGCTCCGGGTTCATTTCTATATTATAGAATAATGATTTCAAATCAATATCTTCATATTTGACCCATTTTGTCTTCTTATAAAATTTCCAAAACAAGAAGAATCCCACAAATAATGGAATAGTTACGTACGAACTAACAAATGTTCCTACATTCCATTCAATAAACATGGTGAATCCTCCAATTAACAATAAAATAAACGAAGCAATTCCTGAAACTATACCAATAAACTTTCCTCCCTTAATACTAAATGGCAATTCTGATCTCGAATAGCCTTGGACCTCGATAGCACGATTCATTCTATAATGAATTGCACTAATCAGAACCCATTGGATAAGTATAATTGAAGATGTCACATCCACCAAGTAACCAAATACAGTAGATGATGAACTCCCAAGGGTCATATATGCTAAAGGCATAAATATTATACAAAATATCATTCCTGGCCAAGGTAGTCCTCGTTTGTTTGTCTTGAGGAAAATCTTTGGAGCCTGTCCATTGTTAGCCAATGAAAAAAGGGTTCGTGATCCGCCAACTAAGCCTGTGTTGGCAGCAGACCAAGCCGAAGTTAAAACAACCGCATTAACAATGCTAGGTAGTACTTTGATGCCAGCAAGCTGAAATGCAACGACAAATGCACTTCCAGATGCATTTCCAGAGCCAGTAGCAATAGCAGGACTATTGTACGGCACAATTAACGACATAATAAAGAGTGCTACCATATAGAATCCAATGACTCTGAACAAAAGACGTTTTGCAGCTTTGGGAATATTACGTCTGGGATTTTTGGTTTCACCACTTAGAAACGCAACGTTTTGAACTCCTCCAAATGAGTATACGGCACCACTTAGAACATTGAAAAATCCAATAGCAGTACCAGCAGCTCCAGGTTTCATGAATGAAGCGAATACCCCGGGATCTTTCCAATAGTGGAATCCCAGCCTTGGTTGGCCGGGCACACCTCCAAGATCAACAATCAAGCCCGCTAAAATGAGCCCAAGAATTAAAAGAATTTTTAAGATTGCAAAAAAGAACTCCAACTCTCCGTACACTCTGACTGACCAGGAATTAGAGAGGACAGAGAGAACCATAAAGACAGTGAGCCAGACTGCAGGACTAAGATCGCTCCAATATCCAACAATAACAGCTGTAGCAACAAATTCAGAAGGCACGACGTTGGACCACATCTGAAGCCAACCGAACGCAAACGACATAGCTGGATCAATAAAATGCGCAGATTGTCGAATAGTACTAGCAGTCGATGGCATAAATGCAGCAGTTTCGGCCATTGCCAGTTGATTAAATGAAACAATGATAGCTACCAACAAATAAGCCAATAACATACCCAGAGGTCCAGCTTGTTGTAAAGCTGATCCTGAGTATAGAAAAAGACCCGTGCCAATGACGCCGACTAGAGCAATCATTTGTATATGTCTCTGGTCTAATCCTCTATGAAGACGTTGCTCCTCCTTGAAAATGTCTGATACTTCAATGGGAGAGATCTCTCCCACTCCAACATCGTATTCTACGATAGTAATTTGCTTTTCCTTGCCAAAGTCTTCGGAACCCATTTTGAGTATAATGATAAAGTTGGGATACTATACAACTACTTGAGAATATATGAGCTTATTTATATATTATCAGAAAGTTAGAGCAGATATTTTCTAATAACATAAGATAAGCTTATCAGGAGTAGAGAGAGGTTCTCAAAACTTATTACGACATTGCTGGGAAAGTATCAAGTCACTTATCATAATAATCTGATCAAGGAGTTAAAAAAGAAAATAGAGCCGTATCGTTTGTATTTTTGATCGATGTTAAAATCATCAGAGATAGCCAATTAAGAGATAGTGAATTGGCAATTAATAATTGCTGCAATGGAAATCGATTTTCTTGAAATATGAGGAGCTCAAAAGCTGTCATTCTCTTATCTCGCATATTTATTACATATCTACATGGGTATCTGAATGATTTACTTTTCCATGGGATATATAGTCATTGCATTCAGAACTACATAGGTTGAAGTATATATCCAATCGAAGAGTCAATAGCAAAGAGTGAACTAGACCTCATATATATCAAGTAAATACATCTTTATCCAGTATGGGCAAACAATTTAATACTGATAGACACAAAAGATAGGCCATGAAACTTCATTGATCATCGTTTGACGGAGAAAGATTGTTACTATGCACGAAGTTCTTATCAACAAGTAAAACGATAAGCGATAACAGAATGAAGATCGTCCGATAGGAGGTAGGCACGATATCAATCCATTCTCCAATAATGATCAAATTAACTGCAATAATAAATAAAAAGTTGATAATGGAATAAAAATATGATTGAAATCATGTAGTGCGTAGTTAACGAACATTAAAATTTTGGTTAGAAGTTAGTCTAATTCGTAAAAACTCAAAATGTTAACTGAAAGGGTCTTGGTTGTTACGATACCTACCGCTTGCCGATAAGAGTAAGCCGAAATACTTCTTATCTAAACTTGAAACATTATTTTTTGAACTTATCAGCAACCGTTGATCAAAGAATTGTAGATCGTGTTGTCGCACATGTTATAGAGTTGGTTGTCCACATGCAGCAGACCAATACTTGACGAGACGGCTGTGCCTAAAGTTTATCTCAGCGGCATTTCAGTCTTATCATGATTGTGGTTGCCTAATTCAGCGAGGTAGGGTGGTGATTGATTGTGAAAGTACTCAGTATCATAACATAGTAAAACTCTTTGTAAGACGAAGTAAATTGGAACCCTAATTCCTTAATCGACAAATACACGCACGTTATACCAATGTGCTCAATTCATCTTATCATAGTTTCGGATACATGCTTCAAAGATCCTTCAAAGGACAAGGTCATTCCAGCTATACAAGAAGTAATCAAAATCAGATCAAAGGAATTCTTCTTAAAGGGAACTTCAATTATTCCTGATGAGAAATTTCATATTCAATCTGAAGTTATCTCTAGGGTTAGACAAGGTGGTATTGATTTGATATTGACGGCAGGAGGGACGGGGTTTAGTGCCAGAGATGTTACTCCTGAAGCAGTTGAGGTACTACTGGAACGGAAAGCGCCAGGACTGGTTCAATTAATGATTCAAGATTCATTAAAAATAACCCCTATGGCAGTACTTTCAAGACCAGTGGCTGGAACAATTGGAGATAGCATTGTGGCAACCTTACCAGGATCACCAAAGGGCGCAAGCGAAAATTTCATTTCTTTAGTGCCAATTATCCCCCATGCTCTCGATTTAATTAGAGGCGTAAATAATAGTCATAACAATGATAAGTCAATGAGCCAAACACAATTTAACCATAAAGAACAATACAAACATCAACATAATCATATCCACAGTCATTCTCATAGTCATGGTCATCACAATGTTCAAAATTCACACCCTCATGGACATCATTCTCACCAGGGCCCAAAATTCTATAAAGTTTCAAATGATCTATCTCTTCCTGTTACGGAACGGGCAAGATCATCTCCTTATCCGATGGTATCCGTAAATGATGCGTTAGAATTAATCAAGAAGGCAGTTCCTGAACAAGTAATTGAGGAGCGCAGTATTAAGCATAATCTTATCGGATACGTTGTGGCTGAAGATATTATTTCTACGGTCAATGTTCCTGGATATCGGGCCAGTATTGTGGATGGCTATGCTGTAGGTAATTATAAGTTCCCTGAAAGTTTCGTCGTTTCTAATATTTCTCATGCCAATTCGATGAGAGGCCATACCTTATTACAACCCAATACAATTGCTCGTGTCACGACTGGTGCTCCTATTCCTGAAGGAACATTTGCGGTAATTCCTGTGGAGAATACTTTAATAGAATCTACAAGAATTGATGGAGATGTGGAAGAGGAAAATAAGATTTTTATTAATATTGATGGAGAAGTTGGAAAGGGGGATAATGTCAGAGAACCAGGTAGTGATGTCAAGAAAGGAGATTTGGTTATTGCCAAAGGAACAGAGATTACTAGCGTTGGAGGGGAAATAGGCCTTTTAGCAAGTATTGGCTGTGTTAATATTAAAGTGTTCCGCAAGCCAGTAATTGGAGTCATGTCTACAGGCGACGAAGTTGTTGAACCTTCATCAAATCCACTCACCGGTGGCCAAATTTGGGATAGCAATAGACCTTCATTAATTGCTGCTTGTAAAGCCTGGAATTTTGAAGTGATTGATCTGGGAATCGTTAAAGATGTTGCAAACGATCTTGAATCATCAATCAGAAATGCATACTCTGAGAAGGGTGTAGATTTAGTTATAACTACAGGAGGGGTATCTATGGGGGAAATGGATTTATTAAAACCCACTATTGAACGAGCATTAGATGGTACTATTCATTTTGGTCGGGTAGCTATGAAGCCTGGTAAACCAACCACTTTCGCTAGTCTGAAGGAAGGACTGATTTTTGGTCTTCCTGGAAATCCTGCGTCAGCTCTAGTAACTTTACATCTCTTCGTTCTTCCTTGTCTCCGGTTATGGTCTGGAAAAAGACCAGATCAATTCAGTTTACCAACTGTGAAAGTAAAACTCTCTGAATCCGTTAGACTCGATCCAAGACCTGAGTACCATCGTGTTTTCATTTCACAGAATGACGATGGTATTCTTTGTGCTTCCAGTACCGGTGGGCAGAGAAGTAGTAGAGTTGGAAGTGTGACTAGTGCGAATGGGTTACTTTGTTTACCCCCATCAGTTGACAAAAATATTAACACACTTGAGAGTGGCGAATTTGTTGATGCTATTGTAATTGGCTCTCTAAAATAAAAATTATGATTTCCATATATGTATAAAAATATAAATGTTTATTCAGCTCTCTAATATGTCATAGGTATCATTGAGACCATCATTCCAATTACCGTTCCATATCCAAGCTTCTATATCTAATTTGAACTTTTCTAAAACTGATTCAGTGTCCATCACACTTTTAATTTCTCCAGTAGCTACTGATTGAAGCCATACCTTATGGAATTTAATTAAAAGTGTAGAATGCAAAGAATAAATGGACTTTTCTACTGAATTCGATTGTAAGGCATGTGCCAGTTCATTTTGCGGCAGTAAACTTAAGATCCCTCGGTAAAATGCTGGGCGAACAGAGTTTCGTTTTAGAAGAGTTATTAAAAACTGACTCAAATGAATAGATACAAGGGCAACAGAATACCAGGGGGCTAAAACATCTACTGGACCGGGGTTGAAAGAATGCGATTGGATCATTATTGTTTTCGCAACTAACCCAGGATGAATGATAGCACAGAATTGATAGAAAGTTTCAAGTCCCAATTTTCCAGTTCCTCTAAAATCGGTAGAAGGGTCTGCTCCTTGAAAGCCAAGAGAAACCCAATTAATATTTCCTCGACTATTAGGGCTGGGGGCTGGGCTGATCGTACGTGATTTTTGTCCTTCAATCAACGTACCCGACGTTGACTCAGATCTTCCTCCACGGAAGCGCATTTCAGATGAATATATTGGTACTTCACTAGCCTCAATATCGACTTCATCGTCAGTTCTATGAAACACTGAATCATAAATCTCTAAATATTTCTTTTGCCCTTCATTCCACGTAGTAGGTTCTGTCGATAATTCCAAGAGTCGATCACAGGAGGAATTTATAGTTGCGCGAATGCTGTTTGCTAATTCTGCGATTTTAGGACTATCCTCCTCATAGGTTTCCTTCTCCCCAGCATTTAAAAGTGGCTCGGTCTGTTCATCACCACTAGACCTTAGCGAGCCCGAACTAGACTCTGATTGTAATTCCGAATGTGCTAAAATATTAGAGATTGCTATTCTCAGCAAATCAACCCCATCAACAGAGGTCGAGTTTAAAATATCAATTCGACTGTACCCGATATT
Organism: Sugiyamaella novakii; assembly: GCA_030575175.1. Lineage (NCBI taxonomy): Eukaryota > Fungi > Ascomycota > Dipodascomycetes > Dipodascales > Trichomonascaceae > Sugiyamaella > Sugiyamaella novakii. The sequence goes on from JAJMIH010000021.1 coordinate 104,174, forward strand.
AAGATTATCAAGGAACCGATATAATCTATACACTGCAAAAGTTACTACAAACTTTGTCCGATCTATCACTGATCCAGTGATTTCTAATCTATCTTTATATAAAAGAACCAACCAAGCTAGAATATCAAATATTGACATTTTGACCGTTGTTATCTCCTTTTTGCGTTACGATTCGAATAGTAATGTCTTGTAAGTGAGATATAATTTATCCCTGCATAAATCATGTGATGTTCAAACATAGCGCCGTGTGTAGAAAATTCAATGACTCTAATTTTTTTATGCGATGACAAGATCCAGATAACAATTGATAGATATTTGGATCCACATTTGAATAGTATTAAATTCTACTCCATTTTTAATCAGGAGCTGAATTTTTGAGATAAAATCATTCTTGTTTGATATATAGACTTTCCTCGTTTATGGCATTCTGCCGTTTATCATTCATATCGAGACATCCACTTATAAAGAAACAATTGTCAACAGCATTCTCATTATCTGTTGTTCGTTCTTTCTCTACAACCAACTTATCATACGGTTTCAATCCAATTTGTCGTAACGACCCTAATTCTTTAGCTTATAAGCCACATACTATGTCTGAATTACAAAGTATCACTGATCGTCTAAACGATTTAGGTCTCAATGGAGAATCGTTCTCTCCATATCCCGGATCTAACCCTATAAGCAACCCATTCGACCTTTTCCGATCTTACATTTCGGAAGAGTTATCAAAAATTACCGGAGTCTCTCGTGATTTAGTCTATCCTGCTTTGGAATGGACTAATACCCCTGATCGTGGTGATTTGGTCATTCCTATTCCTCGTTTGAGAGTCAAGGGTTCACCACCAATTGAACTGGCTAAAAAATGGGCTAGCGAGTTCCCTGAAAATCAATATCTCAAGTCTGTAGTTGCCAATGGTCCTTTTATCCAATTTTTTTTTAATACCGAGATCCTTTTTAAGTTGGTTCTCAAGGATATTCTAACCCTTAATGATGATTATGGAAACGCTACTATTGGAAAAGGTCAAAAGGTTGTTGTCGAATTCAGTTCTCCAAATATTGCGAAGCCTTTCCACGCCGGCCATTTGAGAAGTACTATTATTGGTGGTTTTATCTCCAATTTACATGAAAAATTAGGTCATGAGGTGGTTCGTCTAAATTATTTAGGTGATTGGGGTAAGCAATTCGGTATTTTAGCAGTTGGGTTTAAACGTTATGGTTCTGAAGAAGAATTGGAATCTAATCCTATCAACCATCTTTTCAATGTTTATGTTCGTATTAATAAAGATGTTGAAGCTGAAAAGGAAGCTTCTGCTGCTGCCTATTATGCTGAACATCCCGAAGAAAAGCCTATCGAAAAACTTCCCGAGGATAAGAATGCTGAGGAAAAAAAGAAGGGCGATAAAAAAGCTGATGCTACTGTACCAGCAGCTGCGGCTGTTCCCGCTTTCACTCCTACCTCTTCTACTGATGATGAAGCTCGTGCTTATTTCAGAAAGATGGAAGATGGTGATGAAGAAGCCCTTGCTCTCTGGAAGAAATTCCGTAATCTTTCTATTGTTAAATACAAAGATACCTACAAGCGCCTTAATATTGAGTATGACTCTTATTCTGGTGAATCTCAAGTTTCTAAAGAAATTATGCAAAAAGCCACTTTAATTTTCGAGGAGAAGAACCTTGTGACTGAAGATAAAGGAGCCAAGTTGATAGATTTAACTCCTTACAACAAAAAGCTTGGTAAGGCCATTGTTCAAAAGAAAGATGGTACTAGTCTCTACCTTACCCGTGATGTTGGTGCCGCTATGGACAGATATGAGAAGTATCAGTTTGATAAAATGATTTATGTTATTGCTTCTCAACAAGATCTTCATACTGCTCAATTCTTTAAAATTCTTGAGTTGATGGGATTTGAATGGGCTAGTAAACTTCAGCATGTTAATTTTGGTATGGTTCAAGGTATGTCAACTCGTAAAGGAACTGTCGTTTTCCTGGACAACATTTTGGAAGAAACTAAAGATGCCATGCATGATGTTATGAAAAAGAACGAAAATAAATATTCTCAAGTCAATAATCCTGATGAAATTGCTGATCTGGTTGGTATTGCTGCTGTTATGATTCAAGACATGCAAGCTAAACGTATCAACAACTATGCCTTCAATTGGTCTCGAATGCTCTCATTTGAGGGAGATACTGGTGCCTATTTGCAATATGCTCATTCTCGTTTATGCTCTATGGAACGTAATGCTGAGTCTGAGTATCATTTTGATTTAGAAAAATTACAAGAAGCTAACTTCTCACTACTCACTGAGCCTCTCGCTGAAGATCTCACTCGTATTTTAGCTCAATATCCAGATATTTTACTTGCTTCTCTTCGTTCCTTAGAACCTTCGACCGTTGTAACCTATTTATTCAAGCTCACCCACTGTGTCTCCTCCTGTTACGATGTTTTATGGGTTGCTGGTCAAAAAGAAGAAGTTGCACAGGCCCGTATGGCTCTTTATAGCAGTGCTAGACGTGTTCTTAGCAATGGTATGGTTTTGTTGGGATTGACTCCAGTGAGACGTATGTAAAATTAATCTTAGAATTTGTGAAATATCTTTGAATTTGCTAATGCTACTATATAAATACAAACGATAATTATCCTGTTAAGGCTCCACGAGAGATGAAATCAGTCACCACTTTGAATTTACTATCGCTTTCGTGTAGAGCACTTTCAAATAAATCATTTCGATCAGCTAAATCCTCATGGGAACGCCTAATTGCCTTGATATCTTCAAGCTCCGGTAAACAGCGAGGACAATGCGGATCATAAAGGTCGTGTGGTTCACCAATCTCTCCACTGCCACCTACTAATGCATTGTTTAAACAACGTTTATGATACGAATGTTTACAGCTGAAATGAACAGCCGGGAGATCTAAAGAGGACCCACAAGAAGCACAGACAGAATATTGGATAACGGCAGGGTCATGCAGTAACTTGTATATCTGTTCCTTTTTAGAGTTTGTTTCGTGCCTATACGATTCAACCAATTTAGTATTACGATCAATTTCCCCTTTTTCGCTATTGATCAAGTTCACGAGATATTGACGAACATGACCAATTGTAGCGACAGAATTGACACTGATGGCTTGGACAACTTGCAAAGGCGTCATTATTTGCTCTTCTTTGATCTTATCCAGTACATAGTTAAATTCTGGACCAGCTTCTTCGAGTACCGATGAGGAGGATATAAAGAAGTTTAGAGCGAGAGGGAATAATTCGTGCTCTTCTGAACCATATTTGTGAAGGATTTCAATCGCACCCTTAACATCACCAGCAGCAATACAAGAACGAAATAGATCAACCTCGAATCCATCTTCGGTATCTCTAGCTAACAACTCTTCATCACTATATGAAACCAAATGAGATAATAATAGGATAGTGTTCTTGTCAATACGATCTTTTGACGATAAAGCTAGATCCTTGGCTTTCTTTTCCCATTGTTCTTTTACATCATTATCAGTAGTTCTACGAGATAGCGTAAGATACATCTCGAATAACGTACTGAGAAGGTCAGATCGATCTTTTTCATTGGCTTCAAATTTATCATACGACTCAAGGCATGCTTCAAGGAAAATAACGAACTCGTTGGGATGGTCAATGAATGATGAAAAGATAAGTCTTGGCCTTGGTGGTTGATAGGTTGGCCCAACATCTGACGGGAAAACACCATTTATACTCTCCTGATGACTATTGATATCACTTGCAACGCTATAAGCATCACCAGGCTGATCTGTCCCACTTCCAACATTCGACATGTAATTCACCAACGCTCTATAACTTTGTAGGACAGGAGCAGCAATTGAACCTGATTCAAATCCCGGGTCATTATCAGAATCATTTTTGGAATTAATATTTAGGTTTATTTCTACCGGAGAAAACTTCCCAGTGAATAAACTGATTAATAAGGCTGTCGTATCGACAGGAAACATATCTAAAAGTTCCCTTGAAAACTGAATCAAAATTCTTAGTGCATCCGTTACCTCCAGGCTTTTTATATATTCCAAACACCCTTTATAATCCTTCAAATCTCGAAGTTTAATTTGAACGGCCAAATCAGCATCTCCCGTTCTCTGAGCTAAATAAACAGCCAAGGAATAATAGCCTGCTTGTCGACAGATTCTAATAGCAGTATCATAATCAATACCTACATTAGATTTATCTTGTGACTCTTCAACAAACTTGGTAAGTTTATCCAAATTATTTAATTTTGCATAACTGTTGAAGAGCAGGGTGGTATGTTGTTTCGTTGCCAACCCTTTATTGTGTAGGGCCTCTAAATATCTTGTAAGATAATCAATATTCTGAGAGTCACGATATTTTAATATGATCTGGCTGGTTTTCCCCAAATCAATAGATATTATGTAATGATCTAATGCATCTGATAATTGATCTTCACTATACAAAAAATCAGCATATTCCTTCTCAAGTTCGAATACCTTAGTGTCCTCAGAACCCATTTTTTTAGCTAATTCAATTGCAACATCATAAAGCTTTCTTTGCTTTAGAATATCCAATCGCGTATCAACATCTTTTTCTTTGAATGTGTAGAGAATGCCGTCTGATCCTATCACATGTAATGTATCCCATTGAATAAAAATATACTTCACTCCGACAGCTATCTGTCCGCTGTAGGCAATAAAATTATTCAAAGTATCAATTATTAATAATCTAGTAGTCTCAGAACCAACAAAGCTACTGAAAGGGGTAACAGATGGAGACGATGAAGACCCTGCTGATGAATTGGTTGTTATCACAAAGTAATGCCCGAATGCAAAGATAGATTTCTTCGGAATATTTATGGCCAATGAAGGGCCCCTCATCTGCGGTGTGTAATAAACGATTTCACTCTCTCTAGCAACTACCAGTCGATCTTTCGTGTTACTCCCAGTGCCTTTTTCAATGGTGACGCATCCAAGATCAGCACCTTGTTTATTATCCAGAATAACCTCTGGTTTACCCGAATTTCGTCCGGTAGTGGGAACAGTAAGAATCTGACCAACAGTGGCAACCATCAACGTGGTAACTGTACCATCTGAATCCTCAGAGAATTCCAATCCAGTAATTGGAGATGTGCTGCGATAAACTACTCTCTGACGTGATCCTCTATCTCTTACAATATCACCACGAACAAGAATCACTGTACCATCAGCATACCCAAATCCTAGAATAGAATAATCTGCCGAAATACAGAACGCAGTCAGAGGGAAAGTATTTGTTCCATTCATGACGGTAACAGTAGTATGACAATGAGGGGCATTTGTCTGTTTATCCAGTTTATCCAAATTCCAAAGATGTGCTGTCAAGGGAAGTCCAAGCTTAGACGCAACTGTCATTAAAAGGCTTGTGCCACCCAGATACTTTAAATGAGTGATATTCCAGTCTGGCTCATCATACGCAACAAAAGTCCGCACCACACGAATATTACGGTCAAATTCTTTGATCACTCCTAACGAGGTCGCAAGAAATACTGTATCTTTTCCAGAGGCCACAGCCGTAATATTTGGATCCTATTCGTTAGTATCACTAGTTTAGAAAGTATCCCTACGCTTGATAGGTCTCCGCCCCTTAGCTAAAACTAACCGAATATAACAGGCCATCATCTGGAGAAGATGGATCCCGTATTGGGGTGAGATCAAAAAAACTAAACTGCCTCCACTATATTAAAGTTAGTAACTTAACGTATGCGTATATTTCAAATAAGATATCTCAATTGAAGAGGTCTGACTATTGCTTACCCCAGAGAGTGCCATACTTCATCAGCCTCCCAATATATAAAGTTTATAAAGTATTAAGGCAGAGACTATTTGTATAACAATGAAGCACAATGTATTTTCAATGTGGGAATAAACTCAGAGATAATTGGCTGTCTTTCTAAGAAATAAATATAACAGTGAGCATATCAGACTGCTAGCTAATGTGGTTTTGAGATTTCAACCTTCCATGTAATCAGAACGATAACCGATTCTAAGTAAACCTTTAAACAGATACCCTTTTACCTTTATGAGAATATAATTGGCAAGTGGGTTAGGGCAATATGCAAACATTTAACAGTCCTAATATTTTTTTTTATCTTCTTCATTTCCACTTCAAATTATTCTCATTCAATCTTCGTTCAAAATACCATCAAAATGGGAAAAGCAAAGAAAACTCGCAAGTTTGCTCAGGTTAAACGTGTTATGACATCAAAAGATCAAAGAATCAAGAAAAACCAAGAACAACAAAAACCCGTAGAAAAAAATCAAGAATTAGTAAAAGAAGTTCCTCAAGTATCATCTGCATTATTTTTCCAATATAATGAAGCTATTAAACCACCATATCAAGTGTTAGTCGATACAAATTTCATAAATTTTAGTATACAGAAGAAATTGGATTTGGTTCGAGGAATGATGGACACTTTATATGCTAGATGTATTCCTATTGTTACCGACTGTGTAATGGCGGAATTAGAAAAATTAGGACCGAAGTACAGAATTGCTCTTAGAATGGCTCGTGATCCAAGAATTCAAAGGTTAACTTGTAGCCATAAAGGAACCTATGCAGATGATTGTTTAGTTCACAGAGTTATGCAACATAAATGTTATATCGTAGCTACTAATGATGCCGATTTAAAGAGACGAATCCGTAAGGTGCCAGGTATTCCTTTAATGAGCGTCGGATCTCATTCATATGTTATTGAGAGACTTCCCGACGCTTTTTAAATGGGTCGAGGATCTTTTTTATGACTGGTTTTTATGTCTTGTTTTAACTTATTAACGTTTTATTGTTCATGATTATTTTTTTATTATTATATTATTTAGCATCCTCTAATTAATAATGTTTTTTATTTATTTCTTAGTTATTTTTAAGTTATCTTGAATTCATTATTATTGATAATCTCTATATTCGAATTAAGTTTTCATTAAGTCCCTGCATATCAATTGAAATGTTACACGGCTAGCTGCGAAGCAATCTGGGACCAACCCATCGCTGAGCTTTCAGAACATATCTCTTCGATCTATCATCATAATCATTTGCACTATACCATGGCGTTACTGCCTAGACTTTGGCTAAGGCAACTATTTAAGTTTACTATTTGTGCATTTGTTGTTTCACTATTTGTTGTTTTTGTCGATTTTTATTTCAACTTCCTACCTACTTCACTACAAACACGATTACCACTTAATCATCCACCGGCTATTGTTATTGACATCAAAACTGAATCATGTTTGACCGTTTCAGGCTGTGCTGAGCCAAATGGATGGTATAGAATTCCTAAAAATCTTTATCTGAAAACGAAATGGGTGAAGAAGGGATTTGTCTATGTTAAAAGAATCGATGAAGAGGAGCTTAAGGATGAGCAAAAAGTAATCTTGGATATTGCTCTGGTTAATTCAAATAGAATTAATACACATGGAATACCAATACCGGTTGTTAAAGATATATTGGGTAAGTCAAATACCGAACTACCAGAGACAAGCACAAATGAAGATGGTTTTAATGATGTAGACGTAACCGAAGCGAGCAAACAAGGATGGATTCTGAAAGAAATCAACCACGGTCTTTGGGTGAAGTATGGCAAATATCATCGTACTGAATCTGTAACTGCGATTGACGTGCTCTTTGGCAAGGATAGCGTGGATCCTAGACCCGGTTGGACACTTAAAGCTGGATCTCTTTTCAAAGATTCTGATAACGAAGCTACCTTTCCAAGATTGAGCATTCGCAAGGGAACTAAGAAGACTGCTGATGGTTCTGCTAAACCAGTATTGCGCGTCAACCCTGACGGTAAATTTAAAATTTTGCAAGTGGCCGATTTGCATCTTTCAACAGGAGAGGGATATTGTCGAGATACATTCCCAGCTGATTCAGCCCCTGGGTGCTTGGCAGATCCAAGAACTTTAGATTTTGTCAGTCAAATATTAGATCAGGAGAAACCAGATTTGGTAGTAATGACTGGTGATCAAATATTTGGAGATACCGCACCAGAAGCTGAAACTGCGATTCTTAAAGCTGCTGCACCATTCATTCATAGGAAAATCCCTTATGCTATGGTACTAGGAAATCATGATGATCAAGGATCTCTAGATAAGGAAGATCTTATAACTCTTATTGCTAGTTTACCTTACTCGGTTTCTGAAGCTGGTCCAGAAGATATCGATGGAGTGGGTAACTATGTCTTGCAAGTCTTAGCGCCGAAGAACAATCACCCGGCCCTCTCATTTTACTTTTTAGACTCTCATGACCGAGTTCCGCTTCCCAAAGGCGGCTCTACATATGACCATATTAAACCAAATCAACTCAAATTTATTGAAAATGAGCATACGAAACTAAAAGAATTACAGAAGGAATATACCCACATTCCATTGTCAATGGCTTTCTTCCATATACCATTACCAGAGTATCGCAAAACAGATCTGAATCCTATTGTAGGTAGCTTCCGTGAACCAGTAATGGCTCCTTCGAGCGATGAAGGTACCAGAGATCTCCTTGCAAAAATCGGGGTTAGTGTGGTCTCCGTTGGTCATGATCATGTCAATGACTATTGCATGTTTGATAGCAAGGCAGAGGAAGGGCAGAAGGATGCCTCTAAAATTTGGCTTTGTTATGGAGGTGCAGTTGGAGAAGGCGGATACGCTGGCTATGGAGGCTATGTTCGTAGATTAAGACTGTTTGAGCTTGATACTCAGTCAGGCTCAATAAAAACGTGGAAGCTAACTCGTGATGAACCTGAGAAAAAAATAGATATACAAACGTTAGTTTCGAGTGGTATATCGTCATACGAATAGTGGTAAGTTAAATAATTATATAGTTTTCTAATGTTTAATTTTTTTATTTTCTACTAAATATCAAATAGAGAACTTAATTAACTTCACTTTGCGACCACAGATGGAGTTAAGATCATTCGACAAGAAGATTGCAATTAAGTCTGATGTATGACAGTCAAGTTTTTCAGCTCGATATGGAGTCACAGAGCGACTTTCGAAGTCTTGAACCTATGATGTATAAACCAATTTAACAATTTGTTCCTCATGTAACTGACATATAAAAGCATAGCATAGCACACAGCACTGGAATTCAAAGGATGATAATGATAGAGAGAAAGGTTGACTATTGAGCACCACCAGTAGTGTAATCTCCTCTTTTCAACTCAACGTTGAGAGGGACTCTGTCCCTCCTTCAAATCTCCACCAGTATTAATCAATATTAATCAACTCTCCGTCAACTAATTTTGTTGGTGACGAAATACTGTGAAAGTGGGCCTCAATAATTTTATGGCCATCTTTCAAACCTAAAAGATTTGAGCGCATTTCTGTGGCTAAACTTTCAGCTACAGTGATTTGTGATTCCATTCCTTTAAACGACTGGGATGTCATCCTTAATGCCCTGGAGACCATTCGCAGCTGCTTGACCTGTTCAGATTCCTCAACCATCTTCGTTTACGAATAATTTCAAAAAAAGCTATCGATGCGGTTCGTATACACGAAGCTGCGAATTCCTAACCCTAGGAGATGTGAACTGTTATCACACATTATGTCACAAGTTTCGTTAACATTAATGTCAGCTATACCAGTAAACTATGTTCAATTTAAAAAGTAAGTTTTGCACTTCACGATGACGAGGTTGTTGAGCTTGTTTTCATCGTCCGCAAAGTATTTGTAATAAAGACGGACGGTAGGTTGTATTCCCTCAACTGCAAAGGAACAGCCAATAATAGTAGTGAGTTTAGAGTGATATTCCTGTAAGAAACTAGATATCGATATCTAAATGATAGGTATTTAATTTCATCCAAGACAGAATTTTATAGTACCACATCCTCTGGTAGAAGTGATAAGCATTTTTGTTGTAAAGATCCTTCTGGTGGTGTGACGTAGGCTGCTCCAATGGAGACAGACAGAATATGTATGCCATAATGCTCTAGCCAGCAGATTTTAGCAATCGCTGTCAGCTGTCTAGTGTGGTCGGGTATTACTACTACTGCATTGATGCGGTGTATAAATGATAATTATGGTAAACTACTAATTCAATATCAACAATGATGATAAATTTAGTATTCAAATATAATAATTAATCTTATATTTAAGGCCTAGATCAGGCTTATTATGTAAACGACGACCAATATCCTCGAGCGGTGGCCGTCGGTTGGTTATCTTAACATCGAAAAGCCGAACATATTGGACTGGCTGGCCTGATGTTAGTTTATTTCGATTAGATCTAGAAAGTATCAGCTTCCAATCTAGCAACTACTTGGAGTTTAAAGAGTTCTAAGATTTTGAAAAAAAATGCTCTCCCAGATTTAATAAACGACGACGATCAAGTGGCCATTAAATTTAGCAGAGTACGAATTTCACATCGAGGGCACTGCTTTATTAATAAAGATATGAGAAGTAAGGGTATTATTTGTAATAAATCAAATGTCCGATTGCGGGGACTTAAGATCTACCAGCGTTAAATATTACAGATGTAAAACTAATGTCGCGACGCGCTATTGTTAGGTTTAATGGGTGTGTGTCCCTAAATTCTTTTTCTAATTAGCAAGATTTATTTTCGGCTATACCATGATTAGACAAAAAAGAACTTGGGCAGTCCAATTACTGGTATGTGGTATGTGCTCCAGTGAAAAGCCCGTGAAGTGTGCTATTTATTTGCAAAAAAATAGACTAGATTCAAAACATCTGTAATAATAATATGCGCTGTTCAGAGTAAAACCTTACATAGTTTAGTTTACTTGAGTTTAGTTCACGATCATTTTTTTTACCAGCTTATATATATGTATATGTATATACCTGTATTGCACAAAGTTTATAGAGTATCCAATAACATTTAAACAACTACAATATATATATATCTATTATATTTAGTTGCGTGCAACCGTTACTTAGATCTAATTAATCGATGCGATAGGTGTCTAGTACCAGCTCAATCATCGATCCATACGAGTTCAGTGTATTTTAAAAACTCTGGCCCATATTCAGAACCGGATTAATTTATAAATTGAATTATATCTACTGAATATATTTTGATTTATCTGCAGATACTAACGAAACATATATATACATAGTAAAGCCAGATCTTAATATATTTATATATTATTAAAATATTAAATATATTTTCTCTTCAATGAAAAAGACTAGCGTTGACATATCAATTAGTTCTCTAAATAAAAATCTTGGTGAAATAGGAGATATTATTATACATAATCTATCTTACCACCATTCATTCTATTAGTGGGCCACTCCGGCACAAGCACAATAACTGATATTATAATGGCATTTATTATCTACTACTTCAATACAGCTACTACTGCTACCTTATCTATCTATTATTGCTAATGAACAATAAAAACCAAAAAACTAATAATGGTACTACTAATATAAAGTAACTAGCTATACGTGAAAACAACATTCTCTCATTAAATGTGAGAGAAGTTAGTAAGTAGCCTGTGCTATGGGAGTATATATAATTATTTATTAGACATATACATATATATATATATATATATATATATGATTAATACATAATAATAATATTGTATACTAATCATATTTCATTCGCTCATTTCTACAAATATTATAATATAATAATAATAATAATAATAATAATAATAATAATAATAATAATAATAATATTAATAATAATAAAGAGAAAATAAAAATTATTTAATTTATATATTTGAAATTGTATGATTTCTTGCAAACCATAGTACAACACTGAATTTATTATAAATTTTATGCCCAGTATTAATTTTAATCATCCATCAACCGTTTTTTCTAATTTGTAGGTAGGCAAATAAATAGACATTCCATGGAAAGATAACTACTAAAATTTATTATTTCTAAGGGTGGATAATGGGAAAAATAATATATCTAATATATATCACACCGACCAAAATCCACTACTTATAAATCTTTCTGGAGTTCTCAAGTTTGATTATTTTTATATATTAAATCAATAGAAAATAGCCTGTGTACTAAAATTATTGCTATATATCCCAGATTAGTAAATATTGATAAATGGGAGGAAGTTTTATATTTTATTAAATATATAGGCAGGCATTTTTTTTATCCATTGACTAGTAGTAATCGATAGATTGTAAATAGTAGCATATATATATTATTGGCTCTTCTGTGTCAGTCCCTACTAATGTATATAAATTAGCTTGCGTGGTCGTGTCGTGTCGGCTGTATCAAATTTGGAAAATAGTCCTGTATAATATATAAAATAATAGAATCGAGTCCTTCCTTTAAAGAACGGTTAGTAGTAGTAAAATGATGATTAAATCTATATATTGTTACGCAATATTCAAAACAAGATCAAACGGGGAATATATTACCCAATATATTAACACGTCAAAAAAACAATTCGATTATCCTTCATCGCAAAATTGTCTATTTAACGATAGGTGAAGAAGCACGGAGTATACATACATATATATGTTAGACTAATATTTGAGTTTTTTAAATTATAAAATGTTACAGTGGGCAAAATAAATAACACAACTGAAAGCAATAATCACTAATACTGTTATTATTGACCCATTTCTTTTAATCCTTTATTCAATGCAGCTATGCAATATTTCTGGATTAAATATCGTTCATACCATAATAAATATATTCCATAGTTTCTAACAAATGTATGTCATTTTTGTATGGATTGATAAATACTATTTTAAACATCATTCATTACTCTATCATCCGAAAAGATTTTTCAGATTCGATATTTAATAAAAGCCATTCAGACCTCTTCTCTACTTTCGCTAACTATTAGTTTATCACCACTTCAAAGGGTCCAGGATAGGGGCCATTTTATTACTTATATTTACCATAAGCCCCGAAAGACTCTCTCTCTCTTGTCGTGATCCTATTATTAATATATATGTTATATATATATGCATGGTGTGAACATACATAATTTTTTTTAAATAAATTGCAGGTAAAAAGGTGCTCATGGTAGTTTTTATACCGCTAAATGTAAAATTTGCTTAACTTAAGAGAAAAGAGCATTTATTGAGGGTGCTTTAAAAATTGTATAATATTATATATTGCAAATATTATTCATATATGCTATATGGCTTAATAAATATCATCATGCTACATCAATATTATATATATAGATTATTAATTTCGCACCAGACAAATTCGTGCATCTATCTATATATTGAAAACGCAAGCAACTAAATCCTGGTTGTTCATAATAAGCAGATAACTTAGTGCCATTGTCAATAATAAACTGAAGTGAAATAAATCGATCACATTTAAATATGTTTCTAAGTAGTGGCAGGTATTCGTGGTATTTGTGGTCGTTAGTCAATAGAGTCTTGCAAAGAAGATTCGCAATAGTAGTATTTTGATCCATTATGTATAAAAATTCTGAGATTGGGGGATACATGTATATATAATTGACTAGAAGATTTGGTTCGTGCAGCGATTTTTTGAATTATATACCGGGTTTTTTATTTACTACACACGTATATTCTGGTCTAAAAATCGATTATATATATATATAGTTCAGTTAAGTATCGAACGCAGCGCCGAAGCAAACCTGCTACAAATCATCAAATTGCGAGAGTGGGTATCAAAAATAATCTTTCAAATATTCATTTTTAGGATCTATGAGTTCTATTGTCTAAAACCATTTGTTACTTTTTCAATTATTTAAGAAATGCTGTTTGTGGCACATACATGTTATATTATTTACAGGAGCGATATATTCCTATATTGTTTCTAATTTAATTTATAGTTCATGTTATATGGGAGAATATTTTCTGTTTTGTAATAGTGCAGTTGTTATGGCAGTGGATCGTAGCTACTTAAATTGATAATTTAACAATATACCAAAATAATAATATCTTGCTGCTGGATACTGCACCTAGCCAAGTATTATTAATGTTCACTATTGAGTTCTTCTCTATTATTTACTGGGACTAACTTGTAAGAAGAGACAGAGACAGCTAGCTTTAGCAGAAGGAGAAGAACGACCTTCAGTACTAATACACTGTTCTATTCTAGATGCTTAGGCTATAACCGCACATCGTCCACATAGAGGAAAAATGCATCAGAGAAATATGCCGCAAATAAATAAAACCCCAGAGAAGAAGCCCGGTGTATATCTATAATATACTGAAGTAGAGCTCTCCGAATTCTTTGGTTCCGTATTCTTATCTGTCTTCATCAATAAAGCTCATGAACGAGGTTGTACAAAGATACAAGGATAATCCTGCATGACTAGATACTACTAAATCAGTCTATTATTGTTGTAATACCAGATCAGTTTATTGCCATATTTTGTAAATTAGGATTAATTCAGAGAAAAACATCTGAGAGAACCAGCCATATTGCCGGATCAGGTTTGAAGGTTTTTAAGGCTCAATATGTCAATGTGAATATAGATAGATATATATCTTGATGGGGTCGAATGCCCCTCTCAGAGTTCTTCAATAGGCAGCTCTGAACTGTGAGCGGTCCTGATAGGTTTGCCCGTTATCTCAAGAAAAATCGTTTGCCTATGGAATCCGACCCTGCCACAAATATTAGAAGGCGGAGAAACAATGGCAAGAAGTCCTTATCTTGTTGGACACATGCAGAAATCGTTTTTCTATTTAGTCTCAATTTATTTTAGCGTAATTATATTCTGTAAGACATGTATAAAACTAGACGTTAATTGGTTATATACTCCTGCTGTCAGAGACAATGGAAACCAGTCGATCGGGCAAACCTTTAATAACAACCTAGATACCGTTAAGTACTGAGAAGAAATCCGTCAGTTAAGAAGGTAGCGGCAGCTTACGCGGAATAAGCAGAATACCCACTCGGCACAAATAGGCCTTTCCTTACAGTAAGACTTACAAGCTGAGTCCAGGAGAGGCAGGCATTCTTTTGTGATAAGGCACTCTCACTCTGTCTCATAGTTAGTTAAGGCAATCAAATAAGATATGATGTTGCATCGTTTCAGTGCTAGTACACCGGCAACGTTCCTTGCTTTGATATGAAACTCTGGCAGTAAGCTCCAGTCACGCCATGACCAGAACGCCGTTCCGACGACCAGCAGAAGGGCTGGATACAAATTTTATTAATTTTACCATTATTATTAATGAGTGTGGTGGGACTTCATCAAAGTGTGCCAAAAAAGTGCCAAAAAAGATTGCGAATTCTGTGGATCGAACACAGGACCTCCAGATTTCAGAACTGAAGTCGACTTCAGTCTGGCGCTCTCCCAACTGAGCTAAATCCGCTTCTTCTTGTTTCCTAGTTTGATAGATACTATAAGAGACATTGGTGCACAACTAACACTGTTGTGTGCTGTTTAAGGCGTAATAATGGAAACGTTATGATATTTAGTGAATGTTTACTCTTGAAGATGCTCGTTAGCTCTCGGTTCCTGCATCGATCAAAATCATTGTGGCTCGGTTGAGTTCATTTATATATTTCTGTGGAGCCCTTTTTCATTATAATATATTGTCTTTTTTGTATACATGGTAGTCTTATTGTTGACATCAACTCAATTTGTTGCCTATTGTAACGCTATTTATTTCTAAGCAATGTTTCATGTAAGTTTAATTGGGACGGAAGGAAGTTTGTTAATCTTATTGACTGTGTATTTATTTTCGGGTATTGATATTAACTGTTTTATTGGTAGACTGCGAGTGCTCTTCAGTTGAACAGTATGGCCTGTGTGGTTCGTACTGTTGCTGTTGTTTCACCCATTCTTCTTTCGCGGGCAGGAAATATTCGTCATAATTCAACGTTACGAGAAGCGAATAGCCGGAAGGAAGAGGCAATCAAAAACGATTCTATTGTTTTGGGAAATAAAGAAAGCCCAGATTCAAGCAAGCCACCTATTCCCGCTTCTCCCGAAGCAGTTAATGATAGATCTAGAGATGATATTGATACACCTAGTTCCAAGAGGTCGACTGATTCTGGTTTATCCTACAAATCACAATACTCTCATTATTTAGATAGCAATATTGGATCGTATCGGAATATTTCCAAGTTTTCCGATCTTCCACAAGAATTCGGTTATAATCAACATATCGCCATTGATGATAAGGTTAGAAGACAATTAAGGGATACGTTGTGGAAATTTAAAGCGCCAATAAGGTATGCATTTGCTTATGGTAGTGGTGTATTTAGCCAAGGATCGGCTTCACATGCTGGAACAATGCCTCAAATCGATTTGATCTTTGGAGTTAGTCATACTGAGCATTGGCATTCACTAAATATGAAGCAATATCCGGAGCATTATTCTTCTTTACGATTTTTAGGATCAGGAGTTGTCGGCTTCATTCAAGACCATATTGGATCAGGCGTGTATTTCAACCCATTTGTTGAAATAAACGGAATGAAAATCAAGTATGGCGTTGTTAATATTGATACATTATTTAATGATCTACAAGGTTGGGAGACGTTATACCTTGCTGGCAGACTTCATAAGCCGGTGAAAATTTTGAGAGATGAACCTAAGGTTAGATTTGTGAACCAAGCAAACTTGATAAGTGTTCTACGAACATCACTATTACTACTCCCAGAAAAGTTCAACGAATTCGAATTGTATAAAATGATCGCCGGTGTTTCATATATGGGAGATCCGCGTATGCAATTTGGCGAAAATCCAAATAAAGTACATAATATTGTTGCCAATCAATTTTTAAATTTCCGGAAGCTTTATTCTCCATTGATGGATGATTTACCTAATTTGTTGATAGCCTCGTCTGGTGACTCCACGGTGGTTCCTGATAACAATCAAAGAATTGAGGCTGCTAATTTGGTCCAAGATATGGACCCTATAAAAAGAGGTAATATGGTTTTTAGGTTACCAAGCGAATTCAGATCAAAAATCTATGCTAGATATTCATCTAAATTTAGTTCACCAGAATTAGAAATGGTAGATAAAAATCAATCTATCATGAAGAAGAATGATCCTAGCATTAAAAGCGTTAGTAGTGATTTTGACCGACAAATTGCATCAGATAAAAATTTGTCGTCAGAAGTTGCAAGAGCTATTCGTTATACTGTGTCATGGCCGAGTTTGACTCAGAGCGCAAAGGGATTACTTACAGCGGGAGCGATTAAAAGTATGAAATACTCTTATGAGAAAATATCGAAATATAGGCTCGGTAAACAAAATATAATTAAGTAAAGCAAGCTATGTATTTTGTTGATAGAAATATAGATGCATTATTATTAAATTACGTTCATTAATAATCAACATTGTTACAGGCAGATTTTCAATCCTGAACAGAAGAGTTAAATCTCTTGATAGCATCAAAATAATATATATTATTTATGTAGTACATTCCAGTTATCTGCGCCGTAATGCTTCAAATCGATCTCGTAACGCATCAAGTTCTTTCTCTTCTGTTGACTTTACTTTGCCATTCGAACGGGCAACTGGAGGGGTTGCAGCTCCTGTAGATATTCTTAATACAGGATGTGGATTATCAGTAGTTGGCGCCGGAGTACTAACAGAAACAGGGGACTTCGGCGCATCGGGGTCTGGTAATTGAGCAACTTGTGAGATTCTTCTTACTTTCTCATTCGTGGTATTACTCCCTTCAGGTGGTAGAGTTTGTTCTAAGACTCGGCCAGATGGAGGTCCATCATCAGTATCATCACCATCAGCACCACCAATCACTTCATCCGCTGGCAACCCACTAAATGGTACATGATAAGCTCGGGCAATTTCTGCAAGATATAAAGTCACAAGTTCTTCACTTGGTGGCACCGTTGATAACCTCTTCATAACTTTGTCTGGCACAGACTCCGATAGGTTTTCAATTGCGTCTTTAGCAAAATCTTTGCCAAATTTATGAACTAATATCTCTCTAATTTGATGTAATTCTTTCACCTCAGTTCTCTGTGCAGAATATATAACAGTCTTAACTGCTTCTTCAAGCCCTGGATCACAATCCCTAAACAAATGTTAGCTGTTAAACGTTCACTTTAAACCACTTTTGACTTACTTTGCATCCAATAATGCAATACGGGCTAGTAACAATTCACAATAAAGTTCTAAAATCTCAAGTAGTTCAACATTAATATCCTGACGAATTATATTCTCAACTCGAATTCTCGCACTTTGTTCTTTACCAGTTTCTAGAAGTTGGGCCATCTAATTGGTTAACGCTTATACAAATATATAGTCCCATAGTACTTACTTCACGTCTAGATTGCTTAGCTATTGCTGTCTCTTTCTGTTCAATTAGCCGTAATCTATTAATTGCCATCTTTAACAAGGCTCTTAGCCTAGACTGATACAAAAGTTAGCATCTAGCTCGGGATAAATCATTGATACAATCATCAATAGAACTTACAGTAAATGGATTCACTGGTACCATTTTATAAGGCAAATCTGTATTTAATATCTAAGTTCCACAAAAAATGAGGAATTATGATAAAAGTTATGGTGTGGTAGTATGGTCTTCATATTATAATCCGTCTCCACCGTCCTGCACAATAAAGCAGTCGCCGCTACTTTATCATGTGTGGCGGGGAACTTGATAAGAAACCCTTACCCAACGTATCTCACACTACGACTCCTAGTGGCAGTCATTATTTGTAACAAGCACAAACTTTACGTTAGTTAGGTAATTATTTATTGTTTATCCAAGTACTCGTTTGATAGATTTTATTTTTTTGTTATCACTACTTTTTTTGTCTGGTCTTATTCTGAAAAGCAAAGCGACTTATTATATATACTGATTGGCCACTCCTATCATGTCTTGGTTTTCAAGTGTCGTTCCTATTGATGAACGGATCGAAAAGGCAACTTCCGAATCACTCCCTACTGGAGAGCAGGATCTTGCTCTGAATCTGGAGATATGTGATTTAATCCGCTCCAAAACTGTACCGCCAAAGGATGCTATGAGAGCTCTAAAAAAACGCCTTAATCATAGAAATCCCAATGTTCAGTTATTAACTCTGCATTTGATTGATATTTGTATTAAAAATGGTGGAAGTCATTTCCTCAATGAAATTGCTTCACGAGAATTTATGGATTCATTTGTTTTGGTGTTAAAACCTGTTTCTGGTACTGTTAATAGAGATGTGAAAGATTTGATGTTAGAATATCTTCAAAATTGGGCAAATGCTTTTCAAGGTCAAATTCAACTAGGTTATGTCAATAAAATTTATGATAATCTTAAATCAGAAGGTTTCCAATTCCCGTCAGGAACTAAAATTAATTCGTCTTTTATTGATTCATCTGCCCCTCCAGAATGGGTTGATGCTGATGAATGTATGAAATGTGCAACGCCATTTTCATTTGTCAATCGCAAGCATCATTGTAGGAATTGTGGCGGTGTATTTATTCAAAAGCATTGTAATAATTATATTACTTTACCTCATTATGGTATCAACCAACCAGTTCGAGTTTGTGATGATTGTTTCGATAAATTAAGAGGCAACAGTGGAATTAAAACAGCTACAAATAAAAATTCTTCTAATCTTAATGACCGATTTAACTCAATTCGAATTAGTAATAATAGAGATTTGAATGCATCTTCCAATGACGAAGAAGATTCTGATCTTCAAAGAGCTTTACAGTTGAGTCTGGAGGAAACTCAACATAACCCTGGATTAGTAAAACCAAGTTCAGGTCCTACCCCTTCTATTCCGTCTGGTTCGCATGATAATTATAGTGAAGAAGATGAAGATATGAAGGCTGCTATTGCGGCTAGTCTTCGAGATATGGAAAATGATGGTAAACCTGCATCTGCCTATGTCAACACGTCAGCTAACCCTTCCAATAATCTTTATCAATTAGCACCACCATCAATTTCTACCCCCAACCCTCCACCGCAATCGAATGAAATTCTGCCTATGCCAGTAATTGAAGATGAATTTACTCCTCTGGAAGCTGAAATTATTCATAGATATGTGCAGATTGTTGAAGGTTTACAAAGAGCGCCTCCTGGGTCTGTTATTCAAGATGCCAAGTTACAACAGCTGAATGATAATGTTACATCTCTTCGTCCAAAATTAGCCAGAGATCTTAGACGTACAGTTGAAAAGTGCGATCAACTTGAAGATTTGCATGGTAAATTAACCGCAATTGTGAGATATTATGATAAGCTGTTAGAAGATAGATTTTCCTATAGTACCAAGAGATATGGGCAGGGACAAGTCGAACAATCAGGATATTACGACAACTCCACTCCGTCGTCTGCCCCTTCCGCCCCTTTAGCGCCTCCAGGTCAATATCAACAATATACTCAACCTACTTCACCACAATATCTCCAACAGTCCCGGGTGGCAAATTATGCTGCTCCTCCAGGGGCCACATATTACCCCCCACAACAAGAAATGATAAATCCGCAATATTCTGGAGGCGGTATTTCCTCTCCCCCTTCTCAGGATCAATCCACTTATCAACAACAACCTTATAATTCTACTAAAACCAGTGACCCCCTTAGTGCGCAAAACTCAGGTTATCAAAATTTCTACCCAGCACTTGACCAGCATGGTAACATCCCACCACAACAGCAGCAACAGCCTATGACCCAAGAAGACCAAAATTATTCAAAATCAACTCCCAAGAAAGAAGACGAACCTATTCTCATTGAGCTATAATTAATAGATGTAGTAGTTTATTTAGTCTTTATCAGCATAAAGACCCTTACAATTAATTTCATTCTTAAACTATTTATATTTCTATTAATAAATGCAATGCTCATTACTCATTTTCTAACAGATATTCTTCTATGGGGAAATTAACATCATCTGCTAATTGTTTTACAAGACTCCAGCTGGCATTTACTTTCCATCTGGTTCTAGAATCCAATGGATCAGAATTAGATGTTCTAATAATTAATCGAAGGGTAGTCAATGTTGCGATTTGTACACCAATATCAATATTAGAACCATGTCCTGTTCCAGAATCATTTTCGTCACTTGGAGTGATCGAATGCAAGATAGCTAACATACGCTCAAGGTCAAATGCCGGTGCTGCTAATGAACGAGGATTAATTTTTAAAGATTTCCTTCTACCGGTGTCCCTTCTCTTCGCTCTTGCTTCTTTAGCTTTCGAAAAAAATCTTACATCATATCTGGGAGGATTATAAGAAGCAAGATAAGCAGCAAATAGGATATATTTGGATTGAATGGGAAGCTCATAGTTTTGCGATTCCGACACCTTTTCCTTTTTCGATTTTACCATTTTAATCATGTCATCTGTTTCAAGATCCACTAGCGAGTCTGCCACCGCTATATCACTAATAAATAAATAAAGATTCTCCTTATAAATTGCAACGAATTCAGATATTTTGTATTTCCGTTGTTTCAACGGTTCAATAAAGACGGGCCATATTCTTATCAATATATCTTTTAGCAGACGAATATCAGACCCTGTATATGCGCTAAGAGTATCGCATACAAGAGCACAAAATTGTGACCAAAATAGTGCTTCTTCCTTCTCAGCCACCACTGGATCTGAACTCAATACCTCCCTAGGCAACTGACAAAGATTTATGCTATTCAAGACCTTAAGTAGATCTGATTTAGAGTAACTGGTGAAACGAATATGAGGAATTGAAGTTGTTATAAGTGATTTTGGCTCTAAAGTATTGATTATAAATATAGTCGTTAAGTTACGGATATCTGAGAGTTCAGATAATCTGCTAAAACAACTATATAAATCTGAAGGATCATCAGGCAATTTATCAATTCTATCCAAAACTAAGAAATGCGGAGTATCGCGATAGTTTGTGTTATTAAAACATGTTGAAAGAATAGAATAGAAGGCACTAAAATTTTCTGCCACAACATCAAAATCTCCTACTGGTGCTGCCATTGCTGACGCTAAACTGTTATCCTGTCTTCCGCTGTCATTTTTTATAGCTCTAATAGCTCTTTGTAAAAGAATTCTCGTTGTAATACACTGATCACAAGAAACCCATGAAAAATTAGCCTTAGAGGTCTCTAAAAATTTTCTAATTAGTAATGATTTTCCACTTGAAGTTGGGCCATGTAATAGAATTGCATTTGGATTCTCGTCAATAGTCTATTTAACTGTTAATAAGCCGGACTTGTAACAAGTTCAAATTTACTTACTTTAGAAAGGAGTGTATTTAATAAAGTGATTTGACGTTCTCGGCATGGAACTTTTTCTTTTAATTGAGCTAATCTTATACTATCCAACATTATCTTCAAAGTCATCGGTTGAGACGAGTGGCATACTTCAACTAGCTAAAGTCAAGATCTCAGATGTCAGTTTGAATGGGTTAGGGCTCGTTTTGAATATTGACTTAATAATATATATTCTTCATAGATGATGGTTCGCAAAATGATTATTAGATATTTATAGTATTTCTGGCCATTTGTCGCAATGGTTGATGGATCTGCTAATCCTCAGAATAGCGACCCTGAAGTCGCTAGATTAAGAGTATGTTAATTTCAGGTATGAAGTATACTTGATTAGTATATGTCAATCCATCTAACATTTTGCCAGGAGGAGAACCGAAAACGAGCTTTAGAGAGATTAAAAGCAACTAAAGAAAGATTAGCAAATCAAAGATCAGGTAACAATCCCCCTCAAAATAAAGGAAAAGAAAAGGAAAAACGGCCGCTTGATGCTATATCATCAACAGGGACAAAAGCAGACACTTCTTCACAGCATAGAGATGGCACTAATCTAGGACCGTTACAGCCAGCCAAAAAGTTTAAAAATTATATTGACTATGGTATGTAAACTGTTTTATTTTAGAATATTAAAGTTATCTAACAAATTTGTAGACTTTTCTAAAATGAAAGATACCCATGGTGGATTTATTGCTGAGGAAAATGAATCACAACCACAAGGAATGACTTTAGAAGAATGGAAAGAAAGCCAAAGAATAAACCAAGCTCGTAAGTTTAGACATCGAACGAAACCTTTCTTAAAACCCCTATTAACCTTTGTAGCCACTTTTCTTGATGATCCTGGTGCTCCAAAGTGTTTTGAATGTAAAACTCCAGTCCTCGACTTTAAGCTGTACAATATATTCAAGTCAAGAGTTTGCAAAGACTGTACTAAAAAATATCCTGAAAAATATTCCCTATTGACTAAGACAGAGTGTAAGGAGGATTATTTATTGACTGATCGTAAGTACTGAGGAGTCATATTATAACTACTCTTCTAACTAAACTAGCTGAACTTCGTGATGAAGAACTTTTGCCACACATGGAACGACCAAACCCTCACAAAACTACCTATACTAATATGATGCTATACTTGCGGTATCAGGTGGAAGAGTTTGCGTTTAAAAAATGGGGGAGTCCTGAGGGTTTAGATGCTGAATATGAAAAGCGAGTAGCAGCAAAGAAAGTTCGAAAAGAAAAGAAATTTCTGGATAAGTTGAAAGAAATGAGGAAGAAAACAAGAGCGGAAGCTATCACTAAACATAGTGATGAGCGTCATGAACATGAATGGTCTGCTTCCACTGAAGGTCTGGATGGGATGGTCTCACGAAGGTGCGCTATATGCGGTATGACCACACAAGAGATTGTGTTTTAGAATCATCATATAAAAAATGCACATTATTTATTAATAAATTATAAATCGTTTAGTTTAATTAATGACAAGCTCTGTAACATTCTGTAGAAACTTCAAATCGTAAAACTGCGCCACTCTATGATATACCTCGATGCTTTTCGAAACATGGGTGGATGAGATTGTCTCTGTCCATGCCCCTGAGCACTCACAATGTGCTGCCAACTCATCAGATTTAATTTTTTTACATTTTTCACACTTCAGGTCCTGAGTCTGGTACTTCGTGAGCAGCTTCTGAATCTCTTGGATAAGTCTTTCTTCCAGTGAAATTCGATTATATTCCTTTCCGCAGCTTTCACAAGCCCAGCCATAATTACCAGTATTATCTGTTCGAGCTAGATCATCTTGACATAAATCAAGACTACAAACAGAGTTACAATTGTCACATACTACTCTATCAATAACCAATGAAGAACTAGGATTCTTGAAATTTGCTTCATCACTAAATTCTCTTATACTGAGAATTTCCAATAAATTACGTCTAAGAGCACGCGACTCCAAATTCAACTCTTTAGACAAACCAAATACGACACATAGCGACTTTACAAACTGAACAATGGGATTGTTCATTTGTAAGTGTGATCCAGCAAGAATTGGGAAGTCAAACTGAACGGCAATATCAGGGTTTGATTTTCCGTCGGTATATCTTCGCAATAGCTGTTTGACACGCTTATGGAGCTGTGGCTTAATGAGCTCAAATAATCCATTTGCAAAATAATCATCCACAACGGAATCATCACGTTTCTCTTTACCATTTACTCTTTGAATGGCAGTTCCAGATATTTGCGTTTGTCGGGTACCTCCAATCTTCTGTTGGCCTTCTTGGAACCGGTCTCTTGCTTCACACAATTTTTCCATAAATAAAATAACCCATTCCTCAAATTCAGACTGCAGAAGAGCCGGAAGGAATCGATTTATCTGCCAATTCATAAATGTTTGAATTGATTCATTACCACTGGTTGAAAGTTCTTTACAGGATTTGCCACAAAAGTTAATATCATCCATCCACACTAATACTTCCCAATACTCCGTTAAACTTATGTCCAAAAAATTAAACAATGGTTTTGATCTAACCGACTTGATCAAGAAATTAGCATATGAATAAGTATTCTCTACGAGCCTTTTAGGGGTCATCAAAACAAATCGATTCTGATCAGCGAATACCAACTGGGAGCCAGCTTTGCGGAACTCTCGCACAAGTTGAACAAAGGCCTTTTTTGACAAGTTTTGAACATGATAATAAAGAGCTTGGTCGTACAGATACGAATCAGAAGACGAAACCCAGGAGATAAAACAATTAACCATTTCGTCTGCAGTTTCATTATTGTCCACGGCCTGATTCCACCATTCTTTAACTAGTCCACTGAGCACTGCTAAAGCAGGAGTTGAGAATGCGTTTTCAACAAATGGTTTGGAGCTAGAAACTCCATCTCCTTGAACAGTCAAACCAGCAAGATCTGTTCCCTCTGCTTCATTAATAATCGCAGCGGTTAAAATAGTATTAACAGACAAATTTCTCAGTTTCAAATCAAGGCAAACTTTGGTATACACTCCAGGGTTATTGACTGTTGGCAGCTCTAGAGGGTCCATTAGTGGTAAAATATTATCTCTTTCTGACCCACCATTATCTGGCACTGGACTATCAGACCACCACAACAGTATATTAGACTGTTGAAGACGTCGAGCATAAATGACATCAATCAAATATCGCATATCATCCGACTTTAAGTTTCCTATGGGAACATTAGCATATCTTGAAAGCTTTTGATAATGATTTATCCAAGACCGGAGACTAAGATATGATTTACAGATTCTTCTGGCAGACGCAGTTTGCCAACCTAATTGTGGTGACGCTATGGACGAAGGACGAAGCTCAATACTTGGGAAATCATTGATAGATCTTATTAATTTTCTAAGTCGATTCGCTTGAGGAGATTGAAGGCATAAAAGGGCCTTTGTTGCATTTTCACTATGAAATTTGGCAATCGATTGACCCATTTTCCTATACAGTTTAGAGATATCGTCAAAATAAGATTCCTCAAAGTTAAGCTTCTTTTGATATTCGAACAGTCTTGATTCTTCTTTATCTGTCAAAGTCTGAGATTCAGTTAAAAGGTCTGGGTAAACCTTACTCATGTTTGGCAACCCTTGAGACGAACGAGATGGACGTAAGATAAATACCATCGCAGTATCTGACCAGGAAGGAATCAATGCAAAACATTGAAATTCATGAGATGCAAGATGAAATAAGAAAAGGTATTTGAAATTCGAGTTTGATAAGTAAACTTCATTGTAAGGCTTCAACCAATTCATGGAAAATCCTTTCTCCAGACCGGCACCAAGTAAACCGGGCTTAGAGTTATCCAAAATACTACTGCATCCCAACCGAAGAAGAGATCTATCTTTAGGGGTAAGTTGGGTTTCATAAACACCCTCAACATTAGGGTGTTTTAAAATACTATCAGCTTTGCTCGACTCTTCTTCATAAGCTGTCTCAGTCATTGTCAACCTGTATAGATTGTCCGAGGTGTGCCCATTGGGTAGTGTGTATTTGACCTTCTCAACCTTGCAACCAGGGATTTTGTTGACAGAAGCAGTTGGGCCCCGGAAGTTGATATAAAGCGTTCTCCCCACGTTAATTCTTATAGTTTGAATTTTTTCATTAATGTAGACAAATGCCCTTGCTTCACCTGGCTTATCAGAGGGGCAAAACTGAAGAAACTGCCAGGAATTTGAATACGCAGTCTCCGCTTGTTGCATTATTAGCCCGGAAACACCAGTTTTACGACTCGAGTCACCAAACAAGTGTTGTCGATTTTGACGGCCACGTTTCTGAACTGACCATTTCTTTTTGTGATATTTAAGCCATGCTCCGTAGTCTTCCTCCGGAGAAGGAACCTCAATCGAAAGTGAAATAAACTGCTCTTCTAACTCATTCTCCGACTGTTTAGAGGCAACTCCATTTTTGCGCTTGGCAGCCACTTTGCCAACTTTAGGGCCTTTCATGAGTTCATTGGGGGAGGCAAAATTATTAGTTAGGTCTTCGATATCATTTAATCCATCATTATTAATGAAACCTCCTGATAGTTGATTAACTTTATTACTAGCATCAGACATGGGCTTGGATCCCTTTGAGAAAAAAGTGGACAATTTCTTCTGCTTCAGTTTATCGTTCTTAGTATTGATTCTCTTCAATAACCATTCCGGGTGTCGAACACGAGGAACAGGATTGGAAACTTGTTGAAGGGCGGCAGGAATTGTAACCATCTTTTGAATAGTAGAAGCGAGACGTTCTCTATAATACTCCCAATCAAGGATTGATCGAGGATCGAAGTCATCCAATCCTGGATCTTTTAACCATTTCTTTAAGTAATGACTCTTGACGCTTATTTCGGCCGAGAAAATTGCTAGTGGAACTGCTCGATCAGTGATTGGAGCACCCAAAGGTTTCTTAGATATGATATATTTACATGCAAGACCCTTATCCTTGACCATTTGAGCACCTAAGAATTCCGCGAGACGTCTAGCTGTACAAATGGATGTAGATTTCTGACCTTCATATTCTTGCAAAGTTTTTGACATACTTCTGTTTTCTGAAATAAGATCTATCAAGTCTTCTTCTTCTAAAGTCTTACCTCTGGAATCCAAAATATCAAGCCAGCTGTTGGCCACTTTACCTACTTCGGTATAGCATTCTTTTAAAGTTGTTCCACTTAAGAAAACAGAGAAGACCTGGCTCTGGAATGCCTTAATTAATCGTAATTCACCACGGCGTTTCACTTCAAATCCTTTTAATTCAGCCAAAGATCCGTCGTGGTTGAAGACCGCGTATCTTTTCTTCAGATTTTTATCTTCTTCTTTAGACGTCGGCAGAATCATTGCTTTATAGGGTCCATCCACTTCAAAGAAGATACTGTTATCACTAATAGTTTTATAACGAAGAGTGTCCGGATCCTCAAGGATTTGGTATTGGTGATTTGTAAATTTGGCATGTACTAAATGATTTAACATAACACACGGGTATGAAATTGGGATCTTTTTACCATCAGCAAGCTGGAAACTGAAATCTTCAGGGAATGATTTGGGCAAAATACACCAAATACCGTCAGTGTCTAATTCCAGGGGTCTTCCTATTCTTTCTACAAGTGATCTGGCCATCTGAATAATCGTAGCACCAGTCAAACAAGTTACCCCGGCCATTTCCATTGAATACCATCTGGATCCTTTTCTCATGACATAGCCGTAAAAAGAATTCAAAATAACTTTATGTGCTAATTGAAGGGAATCATATAATACAATCATTTTTTTAGCTTCTTCACGGCCGCTAATATCGGATGAAGGAATCTCATCAACTTTACGTTTCCACACCTTTTGCAGGCCTTTAAACTCATACCGTCTATCTCTAAAATCGCGCACAGTATTGACATAAAAGGGATTTTCACGCTGACAAATAATTGCCTCTCTTTCAATAGTTTCAGTGACCTTGACCTTATGATATACTTTTCTACTATATTCGGTGATACGTTTTTTAATTGCGGAAGCTTGTTCTGATGGCGGGAGATCTTTAAAGTCTCGTAAAGGCGAATCGGGATATCTGCCAGGGAATTTCTCATTCTGCAGGGAATTTCTAATCATTAGATATTCATCCTTTTTAGTAGGAAAGAACTCTCCCCTCCATGCCCATGGCAATCTTCTATCACATGTTTTACCGGGTCTATTAAAATCACAAGCGGCACAATCTTCTTCGGTAATCATGGAATCGGGCTGAAGACGATTAGTTGTCATGATGTTAGGATACATGGATGCAACATCAACATGATATATTGATGGTCGTTCACATCGTTTTGGCTCATCTTTTAGTTTGAGAAGCGCTTTGGTAATATCGGCTTTCACCTCTTCATAATTCGTGACGTCGGAGAAGTTCTTCTTGGCTTCAATTTCAATGGTGAAATGTAAAGCGGAGTCTAAATCTTTTAGCAACTCGTCAACAGCACTCGTATCGATGCTAAAATCACAAGGAATATCACTGCGAAACACCCCCGCCTCTAAGGACTCTACGTGACCTCCAACATATGTCTCACTCTCTATAAGATGGCCGTCATAAAACCGTTCAGCGGGATCTTTGTGTTTATGGGGTAAAAGAATACCACCTTTGTAAGCTTGGACCATTAAAAGCATCTCACAAAGAGTACCAGTACCTTTACGAAGAACTTCATCAGGATTTAAGGGAATAATAGTACAAAGAGAAAAAACGAAAGGATGGACATACTTCATGTAAAGGTAATAAGTAGCTACTGCATCAGAAACTGAATACTCGGCCATTATTTGCGGCTGTTCAATTGCATATGGAGTCATCATTTCGGGATCAACTTCAATAGGATTATATCCTAATTTTGCAGTTGTTACTGCCTTCAAACCTTGACTACCTTGAGGTAAGTAACTATCTCTCTTTACCCATCTGAAACAATCCATATGAACACAATGAGCTGATTTATATTCTTCTTCGCTATCCTTTTGAAATCCAATCTCTCGGTACATGTCGATATCGTGGAAAGCAGCACGAGCCTCTACAAATGGCCAATCGAAGAAGTCACCATTAAAAGTGGCAATGACAGTTGGTTTTTCTTCTTTAATATGATCAAAAAACCTTATTAATAAGTCTTTTTCAGTGGCTTCATTGAAAATTGTAAAAATACCTTTATATTCTGGCTTCGGTGTATATTCGAAATCATCAATATCTTTGGATATAATCTCTCGATTTGTAATTAAAAAACCTTCTCCGTCAATCATATATGAAATCATCATAATTTTATCAACTGCAGAATCTGGAAACTTTAATGGAGCTTTAGTAGTTTCAATATCATAGGCCATTACTACGGGATCAGCACGAGCGATTCTTTCCGGGAGGTAAGTAAGCTTGATTTTGCCATGAACTGATTCTACTGAATACCATTGACCTACCCGAACGTCTGGAGAAGTTAGTATTGGGTTCGAAGTGGAAATTGCAATGGTCTTACCTTTGTCGATTGCTACACGGACATGATATGGAACATCATACTCTAATAAATCAAGGATATATTCTGATGTATCTCTTTGATTTAAATATTTTTTTGTTTCAAAACTGTCATCCCAATCCCCTTGCTTCGATAAAGAAGATCTGAAATAATGTTAGTATTTAAAGTTTCTAAACCACACATTCAAACATACAAAGATACTTCAGCATAACTGTCAGCAGTTTCTTGTCTTTTTTTATTTTCTTCAACTAGGGGCATCAGAATTTTTCGTGCTGCTAATAAATCTGATACATTATTGAAATCAAGTTGAATTAGCTGTCGTCTGACACCGACCAAATGATTCGGCATTTCAAGGTCCTCCTTCTCAATTCTAGCCATTTTTTTTAACAATCCTTCTAGCCTACGTTTTAATAATTCCTCAACTTCAATTTCACGGCCGGTCTGGGATGTTATGTTAGATGAGCGTTCTTACTCGCTAGTATTTATTTGTCTTAATACTCACCTGATAAGCCACAAGAAAGTATGGATCGAATTGAACAGTTGCTTTAAAACTACCACCTTCTTCATCTAAAAAATAATAATCAACCCCTGCTAATCCACCTATTACTTCATCTAATGGTATTGTTGTCTAAAAGTTAGTGATAAAAGCTAGACTACTCCATTCTCAGAATCCACTTACACTATGCATATTTACTAACCAACCAACTTTTTTTGGTCCACCTTCATATCTATCAAATCCCATATTACTATCCAATTGATCAATAACTTTAGCATCTTCGAACCTTCGACCCATTGAAGTTGCATCGGTTGATAGAACCGATTCATTTAGTCCAGTAGGATTTACCGGTCCTGGACCTTTACTCCTTCTATTAGACTTAACAAATCTTGTATTTAGACCACGAGAACTCATATTATATAAGAAGTAATTTTAATTTCATTTAACCCTGTGGTTGATTAGATCAAATGAATTAATGATCAAGTCAAGTAAACGCGTCACGACATTTTCAATTTACCTGCATGATTTTAATTAATACGCGTTATAAGGCTATATCAAGTTGGGGCTGATTTTTATGCAGGGTCCTGGCCACCGAGATGAAACTATAAAGAGAACACCACAAACCATCAATATTCTTATATCCACACGCTATAATTCATATTTACAATTATATTATATACAAATTATCTAATAATACATTTACCATCCATCTTTAGACAAGATAGATCTGGCCGTGGCTTCATCAGATTCTTTCCTACTCTTCTCAACAAATTCTCTAATTTCTCTATCTTCCAGTTCAGTTAATGGTTGATACCTTAATGAAGGGTCAATGAATTTAAATCTCCCAGCAGCAAAATCTAAATCAGATATTTTATCAAGAACATAGAGTTGTGTTCGAACGTAATGAACTAGTTGTTCGACATGAGTCATATCAATATCTTTTTTTGACTCAAATAAATTTCTCCATAAAGCACCTGCTAACACAGTATCATCACTATAAAATCCTTCATCAAAAGCAAATATAGAACCTCTCAGTTGGTCATTAAATCCCTTTTTATAATTATTAACCATACGATCGCTATTGATCTTGATTTCTTCTCTTAATCTGAAGTCAATATCTTCGAATACACTATTAACGAGTTTTTGTTGATACTCTCGACAATATTTACGAGGTAAGCTTCTCATACGAACAAACAACATCCAAACATGTAAAAGAGTTATCTGATACCATTGATTAAATGATTGTGGCATACCTAAAGTATCGTAATAAAATTTGGCAGTAGGAGATAATGCTGTTTTATCCTCTCCTTTATAATATGCCTGTGCTTTACACAAATCTCTGAATAGAGCACCCGCAACTGGACCAGATCTAATACGATCCATATCTAAATTAAAAGTTTTGACTAGGTTTTGACCAACGACATTCTGCCAAGCTGGGAGTTTGATATTATATGCATTATCAGTTCCTTGATATTGTTGAAGAATCTGATCTTTGAGACTCCCTGGTTTAGCTGTGAATGGTTGGGTTGGCTTTGAGGGAGGCGCAGTATGGACTTTTTCTTCAGTTGGTTGGTTGGACGAAGTAGAAGAATAAGTACGGGTAAGACGGTTGATATATAAATATCGACTGCCACTCTTGACAATTGATAATTTACTAGAGTGTTTCATAGAAGCTGATAATAGACTTGACATTTTTCTTTATTCCTCAAGTCGGACTGATATTATTAAATTAATATTAGTAGTGCTATCAGACTTATGCAGTTGTTTTGTGAACTTAAAAATTGAAATATTTTATT
The DNA here is from genome assembly GCA_030575175.1 of Sugiyamaella novakii. Classification (NCBI taxonomy): domain Eukaryota; kingdom Fungi; phylum Ascomycota; class Dipodascomycetes; order Dipodascales; family Trichomonascaceae; genus Sugiyamaella; species Sugiyamaella novakii. The sequence goes on from JAJMIH010000021.1 coordinate 136,019, forward strand.
TACCGCACGGCGCTATTATTCAACAGCCTGGCTCACGAACAACGGTAAGAGTATATACGTTTAGTTGATGTCAATATTTCATTTGAACTTGAGTTAATATAAAACCAGAACCACTTAAAATGTCTTCTATTAAAGAGAAGCTTGTCAATTCAATGCAGAATGCTAGTTATTATAATGCCTCTCCTGAAGAATTGGCCCACCTTCACACTGAGTCAAATAAATATTTGGCAACAAACCAACTTTCCCTAGCAGAAGATGAATTGTTCGGAATGTTAGAGCAACATTTTTATTTGTCATTATTAACATGTCATGATTCAGAAGCTAAATTAGTTTTGCAAAGAATAACTGATAGAGTGACTCAAAATCCTAGTCGAGTGGCTATTCTTCAAGCACAATATATTGAAGCAACAGAAGGACCTGAAGCAGCCCAAAAATTCTTGACTACCCGCCCTCCTGGCGATCTGAAAGCATTCAAAAGGAGAACTGTAATTCTGAAACAAAAAGGAGATATTAAAGCTTATATCAAAGAATTGTTACGGTATCTTGAAGAGGTTTCTCCACATGATACTGAAACTTGGGTCGAATTAGCAGAAGCCTATGTCTCTATCGGATATTATCCACAAGCTATTCATTCTCTTGAAGAGGTTTTAATTTTGGCTCCTCAGGCATATAATATTTTTGCTAGATTAGGAGAAATCTTGCTCATTGATGCTGCTACCAGTCCCTCAAGTAAAAATAATGATAATTTGTCTCTTTTAATTCAGTCTGCTCAACATTTCCTTAGATCCATTGAATTATCACCCGATTATGTTCGTGGTTGGTGTGGTGTTCTGATATCAACCTGCAAAATCCTTTCCGGACCCAAACTATCTCAGGAGGATAAAGCAAAATATTACAAGATTAATGACGACATTGCTCAAGCCCAAATAAGACGAATTATAAAGGCTGCTAAAGAATTATCAATTCCTGATGAAGATATCTCGGCTGCAAAGCTAATTAGCCAGGAGGTATCGACCGCGTTATGGAAAGACAAGCCCAAAGTGCATTAATAAGTCAAAAGATAATTGGTAATGATTCTGGTCCTTGGGCCTCAGATTTTTTGATCAACCTAAATAAGTTGCAATGTAAAAAATACTTTTTGAATCTCATTCTCAGACGGTTAATAGGCTGGGCTCTGCCCAGATTCGTACTGCTCGTTTGCTCATTTGTCTACTATCTTGTCGACTATAAATTACACTAAATATACAAATTATTAGTTATCTGGTCAATTCAATAATCTCATGTACTGAGTCGGTAACTGACATGTGTTTAGAAACCCAATTAGCATCTCGTAAATTCTGGCCGTAATCTTGTATACCTATTGGCACCTTTGCTTTCACATTTTGATACGTCTCATCTTGTGCTTTATATTCTCTAACAATCACGCCCTTTCCAAATTCGACAAATATCCTTGTATCTCGGATCCGGAACAATACATCATCAACACGAATAAATAGTCGACTTAATAACAGTAATCGTTCGGGCATAACTCGGATCTTGACAGATAGATTGGCTATACCGTTATCACCCAATTCGTCTTCATATAAACAAACATCATCAAAAAACAAAATTGGATCTGCCCGAGATAATAATTCATTAGGGATGATCACATTTTCATCCTCCACCCAAAATATTGATGTCCCTGTTGATTTGGTGTGTGATACTGCTGTATCTCCTTTATATGCTGTAGTATATGTCCAATCAAATGGCTTGACGATTCCCTGAACATCATCATTTATATGAGGACTCTTCTGACGGGACTTCATCCATTCTTTAGCGTGTGCAACTTGAACCAATCCATCCCTTGAACCAGTTTTATCTACAAGGTCTAACGCATTCAAAGCACTGAAGCTGATGGATAATCCATGAGGAATATTTTCTATTTTCACTTCATTATTTCCAAATATCATCTCTGGTATGGGAATTCCAATTCTATCGGTGGCAGCATCAATTTCTGTTGAATTTAAAATTGGTTTTTTCGTTGTAGTTACTTTCCATTGATTATCTATACTGATCCATGTTCTCGTTGATGAAACTGAAGTATCACTCGATAATGGTTTAGTAGTTGATCTTTCGGTTCTGGATCCTATTGAGGTTGGTATTTTAGAATATATCGGCAGATTTATATTTTCACTCATCTTTGATTGTATCTATTGCTGAACAAGATTGTAAAATAATGAAGCTTGGCATCATGAAAGATGAGCGTTCAACAGGGTTATGGTTCGGCTTATCATTTTATTCTTAGGTTCGAGCAGTTTGATTTCAACAAGAATATCTCGGAACGTAGATTATCAATGTTTCTACTTTTTCTATTCCAGAATGGTTATATAGTTATATTAATTGTGTTTATTGAAATTTGTTTTAAATATTATTCGACCAATCTACCTGCTATACGCCCCTTAGTTGGTTGTCATAGTAGTTTGTAAGTTAATAGTAAGAGTAAGCAAATATTGTAGTGAGTGAAAAATGTATTGTGATGCAGTTCAAAGATAATAACAAAGTCAATCAGCTATATTAACTGATATAGCAAATCATCTTCACCAACAAAGCTAGGATCTATGAGCGATATTGATATTCCTTGAATTACCGCATTGAGCGATGTTGAGATGAGTTATGACAGGTGCTTTAAGTCAAGCACGTGGTAATGAACAAATGGAGGATTAGAGATAGTTCAATCAGAGAATTAACCTTTATCAAACTAAAAAATACAGCTTCGGATATTTAATTCCGGACTTATTGTGTATATTTTCTATATTGCTCGTCCGGATATTCCGAGGGATTTTCCGATAGGGCTAGGATATCATTTCCCCACGAAAGCATCACAGGGTAAAGCAATCGAGGTTTGATGATAGTTTGACGGCGATCAATTTGAATTTCTATCGACGTGAGAATAGATCGTAACAGTTGCAATCTTTATTAAACTTTCGTTGATCTGCTTGTCTATTTTCAAGCACAGACTTTAAGAAACTTTTTTGTAAACAACCAAAATCATGACTGCTGATAAGATAGCTAAAGATCCATCGGATTCGACGGATGGAATAGTGTTCTTTTTTGATATAGATAACTGTAAGTATGGATTATATTCTCGCTAGTCGATAGAGGCTTACCTCCGCTTGGACTCATCCTAACAAATGTCAGGTTTATACAAAAAATCAACACGAATTCATGAACATATGCAACGATTAATTCATAAATACTTTGTTACACATCTTAAACTAGACGATGAGAGTGCGGAATTATTACATCAGAGATATTATAAAGAATTTGGATTGGCTATTGAAGGTTTAGTTCGATTTAATAGAATTGATGCAATGGCATATAATGCGGAAGTTGATGATGCAATACCATTAGAAGATATTTTAAAACCAGATCTGGAACTAAGGAAGTTATTGCTTAGTATCGATAGAAAAAAAGTCAAGAAATTATGGTTATTCACAAATGCATATATTAATCATGGACGTCGAGTAGTGAAATTATTAGGAATTGATGATATATTTGATGGCATTACTTTTTGTGATTACTCCGAGGTTCCAATGGTTTGTAAACCAAAGAGACCCATGTTTGAAAAAGCGATGAAGGAGGCCGGAGTTGATGATGTAAATAAGTGTTATTTTGTTGATGATAGCTATATTAATATTGTTGGTGCAAGAAAGTTTGGGTTTAGAAAGGCTATTCATTATGTTGATTCAGAAGAGGACTTGCCTGAAAAACCGGCCAGCGACACAACTATTAGGTCATTATTTGATTTAGCAAAAGTGGTTCCTGAAGTTTTTAAAGAGGTAGATGAGACTGAGTAGATGACATAGCATAGATAGATTTGTGAGTTTTGATTATTTATGAGATACAATTGCTTAACAATTATATTTAACCTAGTATTAATATTATATTAATTTATAAATAAATATTTTCATGATAATAAATAATTTAAAAAATAGGAATCGTAATAGAAAATGAACCTTGAACAAAATTATAACATAACTCCAATGATACAAATAATACATATAAATCATCATCCACCAGTCTTGTTTGTAATCTTTCTAAACCTTTTTGAAAATAACTAGCAGCCTTCTGTCTATTGCGAACGGATTCATTAATTTTAGTTCTTTCACATATCAGATGAGGTAGCTGATGAAAAAGTGCTTCAACAAGAAAACAAATTTCATATGACTTTTCTCTAATAACTTCAGTGTTGTTCAAGTAATCTAACTCGCCCCCGTCATGAAATAAAGTCTCTTTCTCAAGATGTGGGAGAATATGCCTAGATAATATTATATCACCATCTCTTCCTAATTCATTTTTAGAAGAGAGCCACGATGAATCATGAATATCATCAGGGGCATACCCATTCGTAGTTGAATTTAAAAAAAAAGCTAAACATAACTGATGATAGAGATTATGTATTAACTGAGAAACCTCCGGAGATGCAGTAGTAATTGCCTTTTTCAAGTATCCAACAAGTCGATATCTCGCTTGATAATGAGGTAAAAATATGAATATATGTTCTAAAATTACTTGGATATTTCTATGCCATTCATTAGCTAGAACACATTCAAATAGTTTCACGAATGGCACACTGACTGCATCAATCCCCATATATTCAAGATTAGCATCGGCTGAACATGCCAAAAAGATCTTTAACACAGATAAAAAATCACTAATATCGAGGAGATTCTTCACTTCATGGAATAACAACGAAATTTTAAGACAAATAGCTTTAATAGCTTTTGCAGTTGGCAGCTTGAAATTAGGAATTACTTCTTCATGCAAGTGTTTCATATCCGCAATATCTATACAACCGGCTTCAAAAATTCTACCAAACCTAGTGCTACCACTCTCGTCTGGTCCTGACATATCTCCTAATAGGATAGATAGATAGTTAATAAGGTAGAGACTGAGCTGGGGCTCTAACAAACGATTTTTCTCTTTCTGATATTTTAGTTTCTCATTCAATATTAAGATTTCCAACATATTATTTAATATGATCTCATCTTGCTCATAACATAACTGATCAAACAAATAACTAGCTAGTTCTTCCGGGAGTTCATTTGATAGCTTCCTGGGTAGCCCATTGTACAAAGCCATCCTTCTTGACTGTGGAAATTTCCAAAACTCTTCATCTATACTCAAATTCAACTCTAAAAAACCTTCGCCATCGTTCTTCTGTTTAATATAAAACAAATCCCCTAGATAATGGAAAATATGAATATCCCTTATACCCCAAGCTGGACAGGTCACCTTTTTATCGTCTGAATCAAAATCAATATTCCTCTCAAAAGAGTTTTGCCTATAATCCTCCAATATATCACGGACTAATAGTTCAATGTTTCTCACAGTTAGTCCAATTTTTCCACATCTCCTTCTTAAGGCCTCACCAATCAATTCTTCGTCCTGCGCTTGTAACGATAGTTGCAATTCTTGCTCTCGATCAAAATCTTCTAATTCCTTTTCTACTTTTTCCATTTTACGGATTTTTTCTAACAAAAGCTTATCTTGGTGACCGCCAACAAGGTCTTCTAAGTGATCATCCGAATCAGAGTCATTTTTCCTTGTGCGAACCCAATTCCCCAGTTTCATTTGTTTTCGATCAGAATTGTAGACTTTACTCTTTCTCGATTCTCTCTTCGCAGATGCACCACCAGTATTAAATACTCTATTAAATTCATGATTAACCAACTTTCTATCCTCTAAGTTGGATATCGAATTATAGTTCTCTTTCGATACCTTTCTAGAACTGAATGATACCTCATTATTTTCATGGTTCTTCTCAGTTTGGGCTATTGAAGAAGTTGGAGAACGGCCGCCAGAAATAAAATTGAAATCGTCATCTTCTGAATCACCATCGATTGATGGAAAAGATCCTACTGTTTTCTTCTTATCTCCAACCTCACTTTCCTTCACGGGAGGCGGAGATACATAATCATCATCAAATGGATCATATTCATCAGAATTTAAATCGATATATTGTATCATCAATCTACAGCCAAAGGAGGCTCTTAAATTATAATTCCGATAGACAGAAGCTTCAGTATTCTGTGAACCTTAGCTAATTGTATCGAGCGTGACGTTGGGAGATATATAGGGTGTTGTTATCTTATTACGTAGGGTAAACACAATGTAGGGAGGGAGGGTCCTTGAAGTATACGCAGTAACACATCCTGAGTAATCGGATAATACTAGCTAGTTAGCAAGCTGCAATAGAAAGGGAGATGATGAGTAGATGAGACCATTGACAAGCTGTACGACAACTCACCCACTCACCTTTTCAGCTGTGCTCTGCTGCTACTCTCTGTGATCTTTAGTTGTGCTCTTCATCAGCTCTCTTTGCTCTCCAGGTAGTCTTCGGCTGTTTTGCCCTTACCTTACTTTAATCTACGGTCTGATCACTTCGTACCTATTTAGAGATAAAAGTTCTGAGCATATTCAGAATTTGCATATGGAGAGTGGGGTGGTAATCATTCGAAGACTTCCACAAATCACGGCTCATGCAAATTTGTGTCCGGCTCTGGGCTCTGTGCTGTGCGTCCGATAAAGCTTGCTGTGCTGGTTAATCCGGCCGTCCCTCTCTCATCTATGATCGTCGCCTATCTGCCGTCTGATAGCGGCAAGGGTGCAATACCCAACTTGTGCAATGATGTTTACACCCCAAGTAGCGAAGGGGTCCTGTGTGATCTGTATAGACAGACAATGATAAACATTTGCATGTTTTATAAACACAGATAGTTTGTCTTCCTCTTGGGCTTAGAATTGTCGACTAGATTATTATTCCGCCAATATTCTCGACCTGCGACTGCTCCATGACATGTGACTTAATTTCTGAATTCCACATAATCCAACAATCAACAAGAATGACACTGTTCGGAGATGATAATTAGAATTAACTGAAGAGCCAGAATTTCGATCGCGAAGATAGTATTGCTTTCGGAATGATCAGGGCTGGCGAGAATCTGGTTGTGTGAGATTGTAAATTCGCACAGCAGAGATATATCCTCATTACATCTGTCCCTGCATATTACGGGGTCGTGTAGCAGTGCAGTATTATCAAGGAGGAGAGACCATCTCAGCAGCAATAACAATAACCAGACAATTCGTTGACTCTATTTGGAATCTATAGTGTTATCCGCTGAGCGGGGAAACAGGTCTGGGCGGAGCAGTGCCCAACTATCGGAAGCAAAGTAAGAACCATTGAGATTGTTTCTCGAGCGACATGCTAGGTGATGCTAGCGCAAGCGCGCAAGCGCGCCAGCGGTTAGACGCGCTTACGGATGGTACGCGTATATAAATAGAAAGATATTGAATGATAGTGAAGATAAAATATCCAACATGAATTCTAAATATATAATTGGAGGTAGTAGTGGTACCGTACCAAAATCCAGTATGACTAGTTCTGGTGGAAGTTCGGTCTATAATAATACCAGGAGACTGACTGTAGCTACGGCAAGGGGAGTGCCTCATAATTCCAGCATTGCATTGGCAGAAGAATTAGAAAAAACTGAACAATCAATAACCCTAGCTCTACAGGAAATTGATAAAAATTTCGGTCAAGCAAATAGGATTATTTCGGAGTCAATTCTCCCTAGTATTGATAAATATTCTCAAGAATCTCGACGATTATGGAACAATGTTGGATTTTGGAAGGATTTTTTAGAATCATCTGCTCAAGTAACGTTATCTACATATGAGGAGATTGCTGCTCCGTTAGGGAATATATCGATTAATGAAGAGTCGATTGATTATGATATTACGAATCAATCGTTGAGGGATGGTGGCGAGGAAGATGCATTTATCGATGGCGATATAACTCCGGAAAACCAATCTACTCCTATGAAGACTAAAGTCACACCAGGTAGATCTAGAATTAAACGATCACCTTCACGAATCCCGATATTAACTGATCCTGACAAAAGCCCGCTTCGGAGTCCTCTACGGCTGAATGGTCAAACCATTCTTCCACCGCCTAAAAATGGTAAACGGCGGCAAGTGGGATTCAATCACCAGCATAAAAATCTTGATGATTCAACTTTTGATCTTGAAAATCCAAGCATTCCTGATAGTCCAGATATAAGTGTGGGTCTACCTCCTTCACAATCTCTGCTTAAAACTCCTAAATCAAATCGCACCAAAATGCCATTCCCAACGGGACCTACTAATAGTGTGCTTCGTCACCAAGTGCTCAATCGAAATTGGAGGATCCAGGCTACTCCTAAACCATTATCTATTAATTCACCACCTATGAATAATGGCACTACCAACACTACTTCTACTCAAGCCCCTCGAAGTAAATTTCTGCAACAATTATTAGATGACGATTCATCTATGTCCGATGTTGTTGTACCTCCAAAGCTTCAAAGTGATTTATTTTCACCAATAAATAATCCCAAAAGTCCATCAGGATTAACTCCGAAGTCAATTTCTAAAACTAATTTTATGTCTAATGATAATGATCCTCCTACTACAAAAACTCATATTACAACTTCTAATGCTTCAGCGACTAAATTACATACTACTTCTAATACAACCTCTAACACTTTCTCCTCCAATCTTCATTCACACAATATTCCTCCATCAACACCAGCTAATAGAAAAACGGCATCCTCTCAATTCTATGACGATTCGGATTCTGATATTGATCATATCATGGATGGTATGTCTCCTCCTGTAACTCGTCAATTCGCAGTAGCGCCGACTAGTGATCAATTGATGAAAACTCCTGCTCGAAAAGTCGCACAAACTATTGTTAATGATATTCTTCGCACAGTTGGAGGGGCTGATGATAGTGAATCGATGCTAAGTCAGGAATCGTTCTTCAATGACCATAGCTTCACAACTGCCATTAATATAGATGACGGTGGTGGTGGCGATGTTAGTGATAGTGATAGTGACGGCATGGATTTCTCTCTATAAATGTGTATTTAGCGTGTTTTGTTGACCAGGCTGTGCCTAGATCCTATCCATTACACTCTACAGGTAAGTAAGATATTAACATAAATTAACGTCATATAATACAATCCATTTTAAGTTTAACCACTCCTCGCCGCAGCTTTACGAGCTCTTTGCCATGTTTTTTTACAATCTCTGTATGCTTGAAAATAAGAGACACAAGCGGATTTATCAAAATCATTTCTTTCCAAACAGTTTAAACTCATTTTAGATGCTTCGGCACATGGGTCATAAAATTGTGAAGGTCCTTTAGTAGCAAAAGCGTCAGAATGACTTTTATCAAGAGGTTCATCGGGAAAAAATTTATAATTCCCCTCCTTTGTGAAGTCTACTTTGGATTTGTCTCTTTCGACTGACATTATTGATGGAGAGATGGTTAATAATTGTAATGGCAGTCGGAATTGGTTGTTGCTATTAAGTGGAGCCAGTAAATTTCACTGTAGCCGCGCGTCTATATTATAGAATACCGTATGAGAGGGAAAGTCGCGGAGATTTTATATTAATGTTCAATGGAATTTGTTTATTTCTATCATATAGTAATTTTGCTACAATAATATCATCTAACTCTATTTTATTGTATAATTTTCTTAGTAATTACTATAGTACAGTTATACTTAACAGCCAATTATCAACAGTTTAGAAATGCTCACATACGTTAATACCCACATCTATCTGTAAAAGCATGGCCGATGAATATTCTTGAAAGTACGTCAAGATATAATGATTATAACTAAAACGACTGTAAGACGGACCTGATAAAATAGAATAATTAATTATAAATAAAATAAGAAATATAAATACACCTAATAAAGTATTAGTATTACATGAGGATCATTATGCAATATCGTCAGAGCCACTGGTCCAATCTAATCCATCGAGTTCAAGCTCTTCGGTTTGACGTTGTAAGTCTGCCAAGCCACTAAGTTCTGAAACATATTCAGGATTATCTAAAGCCTGCTTCACAAACTCCCATCCGTCATACTTCCAGGCATCCACAATTTTCACAGAACAAGCAGAGCATCGTTCATAAGAAGGACCCCAAATTTTCATTGCTTCAAAATTGTGTAAGAATCCACGAAGCTGATGAGGGGTTGTACTAAGAGGATTCTCAAATAAAGTATCATCACTCGATAATTCCGAGATATTATTTTCTCCCTTGTATGGTGGAGCGAGAGATTTTTTAGGATGTTGGAGAACTGAGGCAAGCAATTCTACTGCAGAAGCAGCAGCAAATAAAGCAACTCCTGGTCGAGTAACAGTACACATTTGATCTAAAGTTTGTCTAGAAATGCTCTAAACCAGTCTGTTAGTTCCTATTCAATCTTATCCGCTTCTTGACGGCTGGGTTGCATACAAGGGATTACATTCCCATATACGAGAACCAACACAGGGTACTTACATCAATCGGTGTAACGACGTCGTTACAGAAATAACAACCAAGATGGGGCGAATGAACATCAGATGAAGGCGAAATTCCATGGCGCATAACTGCATAGCTATCAAACCCAAGAGCTACATTAATAACAAGTTTGTTCATGGCGGAAGCAATGACAGTGGGCAACCAGCGACTTTCTCGGCTATCCATAAGAAGGAAAATCGTGTCATGCTCTTCCATTAATTTTATTAGTTGATCGTAGTCATTTTTTTGGCGCTCTTCATTTGTGATTGGATGCCCAGCCATGGGAATTTCAATTTGATAACCTTGCGACTCAACCGATGGGTAGATTTCTTTCAGTGCCTGAGCAGCTCGAGCAGCCTTAGGTGCTCCTCCATCAAGGCAATCTTTGAAGGTATACAACGGCTGACGGACAGGATTGGAAAATGAAACTCGTCCACTATCCACAAAAGTGATTTTACGAACTCCCCACCCAAGCAGCCCTCTAGCGATATAGCTTCCAAGAGTTCCAGCTCCGAGAAGTAAGCATGAGTTGTTTTTAATGACTTCAAGGTTCAGTGATGGAGCTATACGCCATTTCATTAATTTCAAATTTAAGTCAACTGCTTGATCTGCTAATTGATTGGGATTGATCAATGCTCCTAAATCTGAAATTTTAGGAACCAGTTTATTGGAACTATTTCTTTCCCAGCCAGTCACCTTCGTTAGGGAGATGGAGTCCAAAAGAGTTGCATCAGGAGTATTTACTAGTTCACTTCCAGGAATCTCAATTGAATTAACTTTAATCCAGAAACTCTTAGGAGAATTTCCCCCAGTTCTAGCTGTAGGGTTATCTCGATAAGCCAAGATTGAAGTCTTGGAAATATTAAATACTAGAGAGAGAAGAACAAGAAAATTTCGTAGTGGCCACCCTGGAACTTCAGGGACAGTACTTGGATCTGCAAATCCAACTTTCCTTTGATCTTTGGGAACATCTTTCCAGAACGACTCGTGATCTTTAATGCTTCCAACGGCATAAGAGAAGGGTGAGGCAGCAGAAGGAATATTTTCGGTATCTCCAGCAGTACTTATATTATCAATTCGCTCTAACTTCTTGACAAGAAAAAAACCCCATTCCTCCTTCTTAGTCCCTTCCCTCCACTCCTGAATAGCTCTATTCAACTCTTCACTCTCCCTGTGATCTACTACGTGCCCCATGCCGCCGACACCCTCTTCGCTCTCTTCAACTATCCATGTCGTTGGAATCGCAGGAAAGGCAAACCAGTAATAAAATTTGTATTTTTTCAAGTCTGAGAATGCAATGACATGGAACTGGTTTAGTAATGAAGGGTTGTTTAATGCTCTACCATCCAGAATTGCCTCCATTATCTGTGAGAGTTAGTTTTCATCTCGCTCGCAGTGGGAAGGATTTTCCTGGCTCCTCATCTCACTTCACCCGCTTCACCCGCTTCGCTTGCTCGCTTGTTTGGTGGCTTGTTAATGCTTACCCTCTTCGCCTCATCCTGAATCAAATTCGTCTTGTTAATTTCTTTAAATGACTCGACTGTATTTGAATTGGTTATCCAGCCTGGAGAAATAAAGTCTACCGTATTTCTGAACCGTATCGTTAGTTAATGGCAAGACTTTTGACTTCCAGGCTCATCCAGGCCAGAAAAACTTGCACTACTATTTGGTATTAGCCACAATAGTATAGCTACATGACTGGGCAGATCTCAGCCACTGGATAAAACAAACTTACGAAATAATTGTTTTCTCATCACTATCACCAAAAGATGAGCGCGAAAGTGATAAAATAGGCGTTCGATTCGTTGCTATTGGCGTGCTGTAACTAGCATGAATTGGAATCTTGTGCTCGCTAAGTTTCAATTCATTCAACTTCCGATCCGATAGTTCTTGGAAGAATGAAGCATCCACAAAAGACCTGAATGGTGCGAACTGCATTTTCAAATTCAATCAATAACTCAAAGAACAGGGAATTCTCTGAAAGATCAATAAATTACTGAATAGTAGGTTAGTGATGATATCTAGGTGGGTTGAAGGGGAAATAAATAACCGCGCGCGCTCCCCAACAACATACGGCGCTATCATGTGCACTTTCCGCCACACAAATTAAATAAGGATTGATTAGATTAATCCCTGCACAATCTTGCAGAGATAAGATAAACTGCAGTTAGCTAGCAGTAACGCCGATCGTTATCTAGATCTACATTAAAGCGGACAATTATTTGTTATTTTCCTCACTTTTAGTGGTGTAAGTGTTGAGCTCTTAATAGTCATCGTTGAGCTCTGAAGTGAGAAGAGGTAGGACTGATATACGACAGAATACTCTTTGTGCTCTACTGACTTCCTCTGAGATACGCAAAGGGTCGGTGCATTTCACTGTAATATCGACTGCTATTTCTAACAGTCCGATATTTCCTGTTTCTATGCTTACGTCAAACAAATATTGAAAGAAATGCCAATTATTTTCTCCAGTGAAACTATCTGTTAGGACCGTTGAGAAGACAATGTAACCCACCAGCAACATCTAAAAAACTTTGCAGGCAGAATGATCTGCACCAACATTATCAAAGAATAAAAAAAGTTTACAGACATTTAAAAAGGAACTTCAGCACCTTCTGTTCACGCCTGGTCTCCCACGGCATTACTGATCAAGGCTCTCAGAGGCTTGAATATGATTGATCGGACGGGAAATCTTATTTTACTCTGGATATGGCCGAAGCTGAAAACCGTATAGAAAAGGGTTCCTAATACCGGACTCAATTTCGTGGAAGGAGGGGAGCGATAATTCGTCATCCCCCAGCGTTAGGCACTTGTGCTCACCTCTGTACTACTAATACAATGAACTGCGAGAGGCTGCTATTGGTTTTGGCCATAATACCGTTCCTATAGTATTCAATTTGAGGGAAAATCCGATCACAGCTCAATGCGAATATTGTTTCTCGAAGTCCTCCTTGATTCTAAGGAGGGTTTGAGAGCGGTAGTCAAGTTCCTTGATATCTTACCACACTAGGCAGCTCCGCACCTCCGATCTGTGAGCGGTCGTCATAGGTTTTCCCCGAATTATCGCAAGAGAAATGGGTTCCTATGACCATGTGGAAATCCAACCCTGCCATAATATTCGAAATAAAAAAGTTATTAACGCTGACAAGTCCTTATCTTGGACACATGCGGAACTCGTCTTTCTTTTCTGGTCTAAATTATTTTATTATTGTATTGTATTATTATAATTGTGTATGACATAGACGTTAATTGATTTTACTACTAATACTACTACTACATTGTTATTAACATCGAAGGAACAAATAAATGGTTGACCGTTGACAAGTCTTTATCCTGAGCACATGCCGAAAAAGTCTAATGTATTAGTCTAGCAGTTATAGTGTTGTATTATAAGTATGCAAAGACATAGACGTCAAATGAATATCTATCTAAGATCTATTAAATGTCTTACGTGCGCACAGCAGAACTCTTCTTTCTTCTGGTCTAATTATTTTATTATCGTATTATATTATTACAATTGCGTAATACATAGACGTTTGATTGTACTACTACTACGTCCGCATATGGGATTCCTTGATTAGTTTTCTTAAATGACTTTGTCAAGTTTATTTGACTCATGCCACTGATAATCACGGTACCAGATCCATATAAGAAAAATTGCTTCATCACCAATCCCTATTTCAGCCATGATCTGCCAGTGACTAATACTGATACCCTTCAAGATTTGAATGAACTTTTATAATTTAATATAATACCTCGCTTTGCGTTCATGGTTAATTTGCTTGTTTCCCTATCGGAGTTAAGCGGTGATCCCGCTGTAAAAGATTTTTGGAGATATTGTATTATTCTTTATACATTAATATTTCTTTGAATTTAGAATCGTACTAGCTGAATATCGTACAATTTAATTTATTTATCTATCAATAGATAAATTTGACTAGTATGAACGTATCACATGATTATTTTTTTGCTGAACTGTCCAACCACTTTTACTAATATGATGGTAATTTTCAGCAACTGCTTCATAAGCATGTAACGATTATATCTCCAAAGTCTTAGTACACTTTACTACTAACAAACAATATCTACTATATCCGTTTTTTATCGCGCCGTAACACCGTCGTATCATTTAGGTTAGCATCATACTTTACAAATCTAAATATCTTAACTTATTCACTCGCTTATCATTAGAAAAGGGGCTAGAGACAGTTGGTGTTGTGACTTGCTGATAGAGAGCACGGAAATCCGACTATTTCCAGTCTTTCGCACATAACTGGTTGATTTTGACAGAAAAATACATTCCTTATAAGAATAATAAGAGTCAGTTCTAGAGTTAGAAAACAATGTTATTACACCTTTTTCAAACAATAATAGTATTTTTAGAAACTTAAAGTATCAATTAAAATTAGATATCTTATCAAAATTAGTAAACTCGAATTAAAACGTCTTTGAAAACACCCTTGAACATTTCAACACCTCGTTATAGCACTATCTCCCAACCGTCACTTTGATTACATTCGCCCCTTCCTTAAACCGACATACCCCGCGTGAAAAATTGCCTCTTCTTTGTCGTATTGATCATCCCATACGTTTAGTCCCTGAATATAAATTTCATGCCCTTCCCACCACCATTTATTTGAGGCCTTTTAGTAATCAGCACCCAGACTTCTTTGTTATCGATTGAGCTCCCTCTTTATATTCTATTATTTAGACCGAATTATAAATATCTATCTATCTCTGCTACTCTTGATTGAAGATTTTTATCAGCTCACTTCCAGAATGGTTCTTTCTTACAAAACTGAGCACGAATTCAAGTAAGAATCTACTCCGCCTACCTATGCCTCTGGCTGCTAGGCTCTTCCCAGACCCATAGCTCGCTCCGCTCGTTGGCACGGGTCAGCGACGACTCTGACACCGCAAATCCCCTCCGCGGAGCGGAGCAACGGGTCTGGGCAGAGCCCAGCCGCCGGAGGCATACTCATCAAGGGCCTCTTCTAACCTTTCTTCCAGCTTCAATTTCTCCACCGCAAGTTTGGCTTACTTTAATAAATACCCCAATCCATTTTCTTCTCACGTGATTTCTGCTGATACTATTAGTCAAAGGATTGATGAAAATGGCCGATTACATTCTGAAAGATTGATTTTAAAGAGAGGAAGATTGCCAAAATTTGTTAAACCATTCCTTGGAGGAGTGTCAGATTCATGGATTCTTGAAACTTCCGTGGTCGATCCTTCTAATGCCACTTTAAGGAGCTGGACTCGTAATTTGGACCATACTAGATTATTGAAAGTTGAAGAAATGACTGTGTACAAGGCTGCCTCGTTGAAATCCCAAGTTACTCACATGAGCAATAACATGTCATTTGTTTCTAATTTTGGTGCATGGGGTTTAAAAGATCGCATTGAGCATTGGAGTTATAAAGAATGCAAAGATAGAATGATTTTTTCACGAAAGGGCATGTCGTTTGTGATGGAACAGCTACGAGCAAAGGGAATTAAAGCCTATTCTCAGATGCAGATGATGGGTTTAATCGAGCCAACCGTTGATGTATGGGCTTAAAAGAATGAATAATCTGGCAGGATTTAAAATGTGAATGAAATAACGACCTCTACTTATCTTAACTTATCTTATCTAAATTGTATATAGCTTATATTTAAAAGAATGTTTTACTTGAAGCTTTTTTATTCGGGGTCTCAGAGAGAAGTGTATGCATTCGGCATCGCAATTGGCTTGGATTTACATCATGATCAACCTTCGACCGGTGTAACTAACATAAATAATTAATTTCCAAGTTCCTACTTTCTTAGCCGACATATACGAACATAAAAAATCAATTTCCAAAGTTCTTACTTTCTGTCTTTATATCCTATTGATGTTGTTATAGTTTTCTATAAACTACTACAGATTACTATAAACGAAACCTCACCATGTTCCTACCTTTCATTTCCAACTCCTGTACTTAATGCTGCGAAGAAGAGGTGGCCAGTAAACTCATTCGCCATTTATTACTAAAAACAGAGCTTGGTCGTCCATCTCTAGCCAAAAAGAGTAACATAATTGAGCTACTGGAAGTTAAGTGGGAATTTGCTGCCACAAAAGTGACCGATCAACTGATTCCAACAAACTATCGAGTATAGAGACGGATTTGGTAATGCTAAGCTAGTTCATAATTGAAATAAGCGTCCGAAACTGACACTTTGCGTGTCCCGTCTGAAATTTGAGATTCCTCTATTAATTTAAACAGACAATACAAGCATATTCTGTTCATTAGTCTTTAACGGCATGGTTCTAGCTCAGACGCAAGTAGGTTCGGTGCGAGATCAACGTCATGCATATTCTTACCCCCTGAAACACTGATTTCTTTTTATGCATGCAATGCGAAATCCGTCATTCATGGAGTTGCAAATGTTGGGACACCAGCACTCGCTAGAATTACATGAATAACCTGAAACACTTATCTCACTGGTCAATGTATATAGACGCTTACGGCGTCGTAAGGGAAGGTGATTCGGTAATAAGAATTCGGGGGCGGTGCGTTAACTTCTCCATTTATTGATAGTATCTATTATCTGCTTTTTTAGGCTAAAATCATTAGTAGGTTAATACATTGAATAATTATATAATATAGAGATGGTTATTGATAGCGCAAGCGGGAGAAACTTACGGAGTAATAAAGAAAATTGAAATGAGGCACTGTGGTAATGAGAATTGAAATGAGGCTCTGTGAGCAGCTTTATCCAATTATTGGAAATAAAAACTAGATTTTATTTACAATAATAGTCAGTATTTTTTCTATTTGAGGGAATTACCCGTCAATTTTTCAATTGACACAATTCTAATGATTCTCGTTGCCCCGCCCGCTGCTGTACATCCTTGCACCGGCAGATTTACCTTCCACATAATGATAGCTCTATTTATTTATCAATAATGCACACTTTATGCATTTTACTGCAACAAACTAGAGAGATTGTAACCAGGCCGAGCAGCAGAAAAAACTATAAATTACACACCTCTCCCAAGTTAGTTTCCTTCTCTTTTTTTCTCTTTTTTTCTCTTTTTCTCTACCATCACACTGCTTAATTTTCTTTTGAATCTTTCTGCTAATTATAATTATAATAAATTAATTATTAATTGTGCAATCCTGCTATCATTGAAACTACCCAATAAAGCTAATGACGAGTGATAATAATTCTCTTTCCAGGTCAGCATCTCCAGATTCAAGTAAGTACTAATGTTTTCTGTCTTTACCCACCTCAATGATACATTTTGTTTTTGCTCCGCTCATTATTATTTCTGGTTTTAATATCATGGAGGTCTTCTCGTGAGGCATCTCAGTGAGGCACGGTAGTCAAAGCATACTTGAGCTCATACTATATGCATGCTTATGTACTTCAGCCGTGTTAAGGGTCCAGCACCATGCAAGTAAAATCAAAGCTAACCATTTTTAGCCGCGTCTGAACCTGAAAGATGCCGTCCATCTTCCTGTGTTTTTGTTGCCAGTCTTGCTTCTATTCTTCCAGATGATCATCTTTGTAGATCGGTTGAGGAACATTTCAAAAAATGGGGTTCTATAAAAGTTGTCAAGGTCCTTCGTGATCAAGTTAATAGACCTTATGCTTTTGTCCAATACACTAATGATAAAGATGCTGAAACTGCAATTGAACAAGGTCAAAAGACTGAACTGGATGGTCGTGTTATTCGCTGTGAGCCTGCTAAAGTCAATCGTACTCTGTTTGTTACTCCTGTTAATGTTGATAAGATTGAAAAATCTGAAGTCGAAAAAGTTTTATCTACATATGGCGAACTTGAAGATGTTACTTTAGCTAAGTTTTCTCCTGCTATTCGTGTTCCTACTGAAAGTTGGTTTTGTCGTTTTGCTTATCGTGAAGATGCCATTCTTGCTTATGCAAGTTTACGTTCTCACCCTGACTGGCATGCTGAATGGACTCAGAATTTGGATTCTTACCCTGATTCATCTAAGGAAACAATTGATAAATCTACTGTTTTCATGGGCAGATTGAATTTTCACGTCACTGAAAAGGAAATTCGTGACAGAATGTCCAAGCATGGCGAGATCATTGAGTGTAACTTGGTGGCAAAGGAACCTTTTGTCACCCGAGGAGAAGCGCTTGACTATAATAGACTCAGTGCCTTTGCATTTGTCAAGTATGCTGATCAACAATCTGCTGCTAAGGCTATTGAAGAAGAGAATCATACTATCTTTATGGATCGTACTATTTACGTTCAATATTATGAGCTCCAGCACTTTAAAAACCGTCGAATCTTGGGACCAAAACTTGAATTGGCTCCTCCTCCAGTTAATTTGCCTTCTCGTTTCACTACTATTACTGCCTTGACTCCTTGGAGAACGACTATGGTCAATATGTCCCGTATGTCTATGGGTCCTCCTATGGGTGGCCCGGGATTCCGTGGTGGACGTGACTCCTTCAGTTCTAATAACAGTCGTCCATTTGGTATGATGAATAGTCGCTCTCCATCCTTTGATTCTGTTTCGTCCACTAGATACTCTGGTAGACCTGGATTTGGTGATATGCGTGGTCCCCCCATGAGAGGTGGTCGTGGCGGTGGCCTTGGTGGTCCTGGCGGTCGAGGTGGTCGTGATGGTGGTCCCCCTATGAGAGGAGGTCGTGGAGGGGGTATCGGAGGAGGACCAGGTGGAATGAGACCTGGAGGTCCTCCTACCGGCAATGGCCGCGGAGGATTTGATGGTGGTCGTGGTGGTCGTGGAGGTGGTGCTGGTGGCCGTGGAGGTCGTGGTGGTGCCTCTGCTGGCGGTGCTCGAGGCGGAGGCCGAGGAGGCCGTGGTGGAAGACCATAATTAGCAAACTATATATTTCTTTTCTTTCTCTCTTTCTCTTATTATTTTAATTTTCTTATTTTCAATTTATTTATATTTATTTAACTTCTTTTTTTCTTTTCTTCTATACCCCGTCTGTCTCCGGCCGCTGGGCTCCGCCTAGCCCCGTTGCTCGCTCCGCTCGTTATCACGCGTTGTAGCCAGCTCAATGGGTCACCTACCCTGTAGATCATATGATCCTTTCCTGATCAAGAACTCACCTTATCTTTTAACCCTGCCTATCATTCCATCAACTAGATTATTAATAGTACATGCACTATTCCACCAAATCTTACAATTTCTCACACATCGAAAAACCCATATTAAATAAAATTAAACGTTATTCCATCTAAGATATACTTTCTCGCCAACTGGCTATTATATAAACAGGTGTGATTACCGTATGATGAACTTTCACATGCAATCTTATCAAACGTTGAGCACCACTATCAGCATCCTCAATCGCTTCCCAACCTCAATTACACTTCTACCTAACTTCACAACTCTCATGCTATACCACCCGAAATAATCCACCCTCTGACTGACATGACTATACTAAATATCCCCCCTCTCCCTTCAGAATCTCGCCTTATCGCTAACACTGATAAGCACTCACCCTAACCTTTAGAACCGCCTATCCCCAACAGAGGCTACTGATCACAAGACAATCTCATCCATCTTGCAGCCCTATATAAGTATTCAATATTCCTCTAGCTGTAATCTGCAAATAATTTTTGTTCCACTTTTCTATTATTATTACCTCTTTTGCATTTCTTCTGAAGATAAAATTTTAATTCTTTATTAAACTGCGCTATAGGAACTATAGGTGAGTAGGACAAAGAGCGGCTATTATGAAGTGATAAAGACGAAAGCAGGATTAGTTCAACTTTTACTACATGAGCTACGACTTCTCTATTCGAATAATCCCATAAAGCACTAGTTATCCATTATTTCTTCTGTTGTTATGTCTTTGAATCATTTTTAATATGAATTTTCCAGCACTTGGAAGTCGGAAAATTTTTCTGCAGTCAGAGAGCTTAATGTCATATGCAGACATAACATCAATTTACTCATTTTATTTCCAGTTAATCATAATCCAAATCGTCTGTCCGATTCAATCCTCTTCGTAAAGATGCCACTAACAATCAGTCCCTTACATTCGTGCCCTACTAACAACCTTATAAGTTATTAACCCCTGAATCAGCCAACCCCATTGTCAAACCTAACCCATAAGATTTCACTCGATCAATTCAAAAACTAAAGTTAAACCAAAATCAATCCATGAGTCCTCCGGTTTTGACTACAACTACGTCAATTCCTATGACTTCAAGACCTAAATTCCGCCGAAGCCATTCTCATCATGGTAGTACCGAATCAATTTCTGGACAAGAATCAACTGAAGATGATACCCCTCATGTAAATTTCTTCCTTGATAATCGTTTACCAGTTGAATATTTTAAACAAGATATTGTTAAACTTGCACATTCATTAAGGGTTTCGAAATGGAAATATGTGGATATCTCAATGGCAAATGATATTACTGTACAAAGAATATCAGGAGCTTTAACTAATGCTGTATATTCAGTTGATCCCCCTCCATATTTAAAAGAACAAATCAAGAAAAGTTATAAGAGTGATGGTTCAAATCGGACTTATCATTATAAAGTACCTCAGCGACTTCTTTTACGAGTATATGGACCTCAAGTTGCTCATATTATTGATAGAGAAAAAGAACTTACAACTGTAGCTAGACTATCTGCTAGAAATATTGGGCCAAGATTAATTGGCACTTTCACCAATGGTCGCTTCGAACAATTTTTACATGCCAAACCACTTACAAAAAATGATATTCGTGATCCTGATGTTAGTGTACAAATTGCTAAACGTATGAGAGAATTACATGATAATGTAGATCTGTTAGAAGATGAGAGAGCTAAAGGTCCAGGTGTTTGGTTATCTATTGATAAATGGAAAGTTAGAGCAGTAGAAAAACTTCAAGAATTAGAGGCAAAAGCTCCTGGAGCAAATGCTAAACTATTACAATGCGCTGACGCTTCAGAATTCTGGGAAATGATAGCGAAATATCGACAATGGATAACTGATAAATATGGCAAAGATCAAATTATTAAAGATCTTGTTTTTGCTCATAATGATACTCAATATGGTAACATTTTAAGAATTGAACCTCCCAAAGGATCCCCTTTATTAGTACCTCGTAATGAACATCGTCAACTTATTGTTATAGATTTCGAATATTCTAGTGGTAATCCACGAGGTTTCGATATAAGTAATCATTTCTGTGAATGGATGTCTGATTTCCATGATCCGCTTCGTCCATATCATATTAACCATGATAAATATCCATCTAGAAAGGAACGAATGAATCTTATTGATGGTTATGTCGAGCACGGCTATGATAATTTCGATAATGAGGATAAAATGCAAAAGGAAGCTGAAGAACTTCTTCAAGCAACTATTGATTGGAGACCCGCTGTGAATGCTTATTGGTGTGTCTGGGGTGTTGTTCAAGCTGTGATTGACACTGATGAAGACCTTCATCTCCGTGAACAAAAGGATATAGAAAATGGATCGTATAAATTTGAACCAGCTAGTAATACCTTATCTCCTTCCATTGGTCAAGAAATTGAGGAAGAAGAGGATGCTTTCGATTACGTTGCTTATGCTACAGAAAAAGCTCAACTATTCTGGACCGATATGATTAACCTTGGTTTACTTAACGCATCTGATTATAAAGGCCAGCTTAAACCTTTGCCGATGTTAGATTAAATTCTTAAATGACGATATGACCCCACTCTATTTGTAACTTTCTTTTTAATGTATACTATTTTATCCTACTCTTTGCCTCGAGCGGCGAAGCGACGTAGCTTCTCAATCGGGCAATGGATCGAGACCCTGCATAGAGTCTGCAGTGGAAGTTTGTTTACATTCAATTGCATAACAAGAATCTTGACATAACTTTGTAAATATAACTAAGAACGATATCAAAAGATATATTAAGTCCAAGATGAATCCCTCTGATGTGGATAAACTTATAGAATTAAAATTAATCCAACTTTGTGCCGAGAAAGACTATACTATTCCGATTAAAAAGTTGTTTGAATACCCACCTATCCATGATAATCTTAAACTCAAAGCCGTTTGTAAATTAATTAGCTCACCATTTGTTGATGTTTTCCAAATCTACAGTCAAGCATCGTTTGTTGATGATGTCGTAGTGAAGTTGAGGACGGATCAAACATTGTCCGTCACTGATGCAAATGATAGCCACTTAATTACCGAAGAAGAAACGACCACATTATTTGAGATAATTCGTTGCAACGGATTTACCAATATCGGTTGTTTTAATTATGATCATATTCTTAGCTTGGAGAAATGTAGCCTAATTCATCGTAAGGACGACTCATGTATTTTCCACCTGTATCCTACTCAATGTCCAGAAGTTGAGAAAATAAATGACGAAATCTGGTCCCATTTAAATGCTATGTTAACTGTTTCCAAGGCGCTTGACTCTGCCGAGAAGTTGGATCATGAGAGCCAAGAAGATCTCTTGAGAATCCTATTCCATCAACAAGTCATTGATAGCAGAAAGCGAAGCCCATTAATTAGCTGGTTTACTACGACTCATAATGGTATATTATGCCCCACATCCAGTATCACCTTGTCCGTTGACGACACAGATAGTCGTCCAATGCAAGAAGATACTCTTTACAACTACGAGACTTGTGAGAAATCACCACTCGACAAGAAATCCGACGTAACACATGTTGAAGTCAACACAAGCCTACTCTAGTACTGGTCCTACCATAACCAAATTTCAGAATCAATTCACCACTACTATTCACTCAATATTCACTGTCTATTACATACTTACTTATAATAAATAAACTTAAACCGAACTCCTCCATAAAGTAGAGTACTAAAATGCCCTACAGAGGCAGACTAGGTAGGTTATCAAGAGAAATAATGTATGTATTTATATATAAAACAAATGCTCTTTTATGGAAGAGTGACACCGATCAGACAAGAAGCATCTTTCTGGGATCCTCAATAAGCTCTTTAACTGTTTTGAGGAAAGTAACGGCCTCTCTTCCGTCAAGAAGTCTGTGATCATAGGTAAGTGCAAGGTACATCATAGGACGAGAAACTACTTGACCATTAACAACAACGGCACGTTCTTTAACTCCGTGAAGACCAAGGACAGAAGCCTGGGGCAT
Source organism: Sugiyamaella novakii (assembly GCA_030575175.1). Taxonomy (NCBI): domain Eukaryota; kingdom Fungi; phylum Ascomycota; class Dipodascomycetes; order Dipodascales; family Trichomonascaceae; genus Sugiyamaella; species Sugiyamaella novakii. Next base: position 159,487 of record JAJMIH010000021.1, read on the forward strand.
GTTAATAATGGGGGTACCGTAAAGAGAACCAAAGACACCACCGTTGGAGATAGTGAAGGTACCACCGGCCATATCTTCAAGGGTAAGTTTACCATCGCGAGCTTTAGCACCAAGGGCGGCGATTTCTTCTTCGATTCCGAGAACACTAAGTCGTTCTGCGTTTCGAACAACAGGGGTGACAAGACCTTTAGGAGTAGCAACAGCAACAGAAATATCGACATACTCCTTATAGACAATGGTATCACCACCATTAGGACCTTCAATTGCAGCGTTAACTGCAGGGATATCTTTCATAGCAAGAACAGAAGCTTTAGCAAAAGCACCCATAAAACCGAATTTAATACCAGTCTTCTTAAGAACTTCATCTTTGTAGAGCTTTCTCATTTCAAGAAGAGCGGACATATCTACTTCGTTAAAGGTAGTGAGAGAAGCGGCAGTATTTTGTGATTCCTTAAGACGTTCAGCAATTCTAAGTCTCATTCTGTTCATTTTAACTCTACGCTCTTCACGAAGTCCGGCGACTGGTTTCGCTTCTTCAGCAGCTGGAGTAGTGGCCTTAGCAGCAGCAGCAGGCTTAGCAGCAGCAGGTTTAGCGGGTTCGGCAGCCTTTGCTGGCTCAGCAGCTTTAGCAGGTTCAGCAGCCTTAGTAGGTTCAGCAGGGGCAGGAGCAGATTCTTCTTTCTTAGGAGTTTCTGATTCCTCCTTCTTAGGAGCAGCAGCACCGGCCTCACCAGGTTCAATCTTGAACAAAGGTTGACCGACAGTTACTGTATCTTCAGCATTAGCCAAAAAATCTGTTAAGGTACCAGCAAAAGGGGCATTTACACTGACATCGATCTTATCGGTTTCAATAGTAGCGACTTCTTCATCTTGTTCAACGAAATCACCTACCTCTTTTTCGAATCCTTTAAGAGTACCTTCAGTGATAGATTCGGCCATATCAGGTACTTTAACAACCTCAGCTAGTGATTGGTTAGCGAGAGCTAGGTTTTACCTTCGGCTTACTTAGAGCGGAGCCCAAGCAAGGCCTAGATTCAAAATTACCAATGCTCAATGAACGAGACGTAATAATCGGGGAATTTGCTAACTTACCATACCCTCTAGCTTGTAAAATTGAAACTGAAGGAAGCATAGGTCGTTTCGTAGACATGTGACGAGATTGAAGAAGGGTTGAAGTGGTCATTGATCGAGTAGCAATAGTGGAAGTACGTTTAGTACTAACATAGGCTACTGAGCGAAGAGCTCTTTGAGAAGATACTCGCAAACTTGACGTCAATTTAACGGAGTTTTTCAGCATTTTTACAATGGATGTGGAATAGGAATGGACCAATTCAACAATGAATGATGGAAATATGAAGGATGGATGGAAATTACAAATCCAACTTATGAAAAAATAAAAGATCTCTGATTAGCTAAATAGAAGAAGTAACTATTCGGTCGGTTTATTTGTTGAAAACTGGACGGAATTAGATATTCAGCCGTGGATGGAGGAGGGTAAGTGAGTGTTTAAGGCACATGGGAGAGACTGAGGTGAGTGTGTCTTATCCGATTGTCGGGATATTATCTGCATATGATGTGCATTATTAGAGAAACGGGATGAGCGGAAGCAAGGAAGTGGTTGGGAAGATAGATGTATGAGAAGTAGCGGGAAGAGAGATGTAGAATCAGAATGAATGGAGAGATTTTGGTGGCGATAAAGGTCTGTTGCTGACGTGTGCGTGTCTCATGTTCTCTTACCGATCTCTAACCCATTTCATAGAAGTATTTGTAATTTTACTTCTCTATCAAGAACCCCTTTTCCAATTTTTTGTCAGGGTCCTGCTGACAAAATTCTTTGCAGATGCTTGCATCACATCTGCTGTAAAAAGACTAAATAAAGCATTTTATTGGCTGAGCAGGGGAGTACTCCCTAACCCAAACTCTTAAGGAGTAAAAAACCGAAACAGAAGTTCTAACGCCGAAAAAGATCCGGAGCAAGCAATGTAAAGAATGAATTCTCGGAAATGGAAATGTATAGCCATAATAAGGTATTGGGATATATGAATTGCCGGTTTAGAGTCATAGGGAGTTAGTCAGGAAGTGGTGATTCCAACAAATCTGGTATATGTTTGTAATGCCGCGCACGCGCAATAGATCGACAATATATGATAAATAATAGTAGTATTATCGTAGCAATATCAGACATAATCATATTAATGACGGTCGAGTTATGAAAGGATTGGTGGATTATTCATCAAGTGATGAAAGTGACAGAGATGAAGTAATAAATAAAAAGATAAAAGTTCAGAAAAATTCTCAGTCAGAGGAAATCCAATGCTTACCACCCCTACCCGATTCATTTTATGATCATTATATAACTGCTCCAAGAACTTCCGATGATCCAATTTTTCATAATGGACGTTTTCGTACTTACGAACATGTTCCAGGTAAATGGCCCTCACATGTTTATTTAGAATGGATTCCTTCAAATAAAAATCTGTCAATTCTTAATGGTATTTTGAAACATCTTAAGCAAGAATTGGCAGACCCTATTATTTCTTTACTAGAAAATGATCTTGGAGTAAAACTACCTCTTCATATCAGTCTATCAGAGACTTTGATGGTTGATACAAATCAAAAGGATAGTTTCCTTCGATCAATGACTAACTACCTTTCTGATAAACCAATTATCGAAATAACATTTCATTCAAGTATTAAAGTACTATATAATATGCCAAAGACTCGTAAATTCTTAACGCTTCAAACGAAAGATTTAGGCGATAAACTTAGTCAATGGATGACAAATGTTAATGAAATTGCTCATTCGTTTGGTAATGCAAGTCTTATAGCAACTGATACTCCACATATATCGATTGGATCAATCGATGCTCAGGATGAGGGAGCCGATATTCTTCCATCTGACAATATCGACCTTCCAACTTCAATTGTCAATAAAATATCCTCTCTGCGAGTAGTAATAAATGAAGTAAGGGTTCGTATAGGACGAGATGTCCATGTAGTGAAATTAAGCTAGCTGACACAGCCGTAGTTTACATCAGAGATTACAACTCAACACCAGGCATTTCCTGAGATTATTTATTGCTAGTGGTATCAAATATGTTATTTACTATTTATTTACCCACTGTCAACTGTCAACTGTCAACTTTCCTTTCAATATTAGTCTCTGACTAACAGGAGGACGCAGAGCGGACATGCACAAACCCGTGTACATCTACAATCTAGGCAAGAAAGGTAGATATAACTGTGGAGTTTGTTTAGTGAAAATCCGTAGTTAATCGAAGAGAGTCTATTAGATTCGTTCTTCATGTACGGTAAAAATAGATTGAGAAGCCGTCTGTACCGTCCAAAATTACGGAAACTAGCAGCCAGTGATCATATTATATTCACAAAATAATATCTCTCTAATCGACGGTATTTTTTGTTTACAAATTTCCTTAGTAGATATAGTATCCGAACATACTGATCAGATTACCATCATACTTATATACTAGTTGTCACTAGTCCTAATAATATTTGTTAGCTAATTATTGGATGTGCATGCAAAAGTAATTCAAGCCTCATATATCGGGATGACCAGCTTTACTACACACTCAACACCGATCAGCTTACCATCCAACTCTCAATTTTCACTCTCTTTCAAGGAAATGAAGTGTTAACGAGATATGTTTGCAGGGTTGCGTTAGCCAGCCGTACAAACAATTTCCTAAATAGGCAATCAATAAACATGCAATTGGCCGATCTGTTTTCATTCAACCAAATTGGTACAATCAATCTCGACGATATTAAATGCTTCATCATCAGAACAAAGAAAATATAATAAGAAAAAGAAATATCTTTGCAGAAGATATAGGACGACTACACATACCAACCTTATAGATGCAACGAAAATTATCAAAGATTGACGCGAGATATATCAAATTGGGCTACAATCAGGTTAATATTCTGGTAGCTTGTGGGGCGTGCCTAGGTCGTCTTTGAAAATAAAGACTGACAGAGCAGAAAAAACATCCTGCATATGCTTGACTTATACATCAAAAGAGTTTGTTTTGTTTTTCTTTTGTCCCAATGTACGATTGCTTATCCTTTTTATTGTTCTCTTCTTCCTCTTTTTTGTTTTGCTTCTTCTTCTTTACACATTACACATCAACACCCTTACAAGTGCTGTTTTACTGTATCAAAACCAAATATTTTGGTGATTTCAATTCACTTCGACTTGCTGGTCAAGCTCCATTTCTGTTCTATTCTATTATCTGTTCCTTTCTCTCCTGGCGAGTGTATTGAGTAGATTTTTTATTTCATTTTGACATTTAAAAAACAACATTTTTCAGTGCTGGTCACTTTCTATTCACTTCAGTAAATTCCATTCGTGAGCAATTTTATAATAGCAATAGTGATATCAATCTTTTTGCTACTATACTATCCCTTATTGCCCACCATTAGACTTTACTATCTTTATTTCTTTAAATTAATCCGCTGGTCGGTATCTCTTCATTAAACAACCCCTCATGGAATCTTCCTTGGATTCTCGCTGGATAGCCAATAGGAACTCATCGGAAGGCTACCAAGAACGTCCAATTCCTCTCCCTCACGAGGATTTCGAACCTTATTTCTCCCAATACGCAGAATACGATTCCGTATTAGGCGAATCCTTATCAACTGTTCACGAATTGAGTATCTCTTCAGGTCCTTCTACATATAGCATGGACCCGCTAGGGCCCTACTCCCTTTCTCCATCATCTTCTCCAATTCAATCTTCTGATCTCGAATCTCGTCTTCGTCAAACACCAGTCAAACCATCATCTTTGGCTAGATATTCGAAAATGATGAATTACAACAATGTAGTAATCACTCCTGCAGCTCTTTCCGCAGATAATGCAGCACTACAGGCCTATGCCAATCAATTAAACTCACAAACTGTTTCTCCAATGAAAAATCTTGGAGTTTCATCCGACATTTATCTTCAAGAAACTACACATATTCCTTCTTCACCATCTGGTTCTTTACCGATAGCTTCGTCTCCTGGTCCTGGACCCATGGTATACACTAATTCTTCTTCATCTATCTCCGCTTCATCATTAGCTTCTTCTTACTATCAAAGAGGGGACATAAATAATAGTCATTTTGTTGCAACGACCAATTCATATCTTGATCCTAATGGATTGCATTCGTCACCTATGAAAAGACGGCCGTCTGCATTGGAAAGTGATTCGGAAGCTTATTTCTCTTCCTCAGAACATTCTCAATCTCCAAATATTGATACGAGTCCAGAAATGTCTTCTGGTGACCAATTCTATACTGGCGCTACTCCTGGTCTTGCGAACATGAATATCTTTTCATCAATAGATATGGGTCCTGTTGATCCATCTAACTCTATAGCTTGGCAACCGGTTATAACTGCACCAAAAAATGAAGTTTCACAGGAGATTATCAAAATGCAACAATCATCTGGAAAACAATCGAATCGAAAGTCATGCCTACCGCCTGGTAAAGTAGATTCCTATATGGCTGGTCCCAATTCCGAAGGACTGTTTGAATGTTTGTTTCCTAATTGTGGTAAGCTTTTCCGTAGGAGATACAATGTTAGATCTCATATCCAGACGCATTTATGCGATCGTCCTTATTCCTGTGATTCTTGTGGTGCATGCTTCGTTCGTCCTCATGATTTACGGCGCCATGAAAAATGCCACCAAGATGACCGCCCTCATAAATGCCCCTGTGGAAAAGGATTTACCAGACATGATGCACTTCAACGTCACAGAATTAGAATGATCTGTAGTGGAGGTATTGAGATTCCCGGCAAACCTAAAAAAGCTCCTGGAAAAAGAGGTAGACCACGTAAAGTTCGGTCAATGATGCAAATTCGTCCTAATAACGGCTCTGAAGATTCCGATTCGGAGGAACAAGGTGCCAGTCCGTATAGTGACCATGAACTCGATTATATGGATCGCGGCCCTTCATCTGTCAAAGATGAAATTCTTTGGAGTAGATAATAATTTTTGCTTATATATGCTATCATTAGTATTACTTGTATTTCTAGTCTTAATTTGTTTGTTTATTGGGGTTATTTATTGTCTCTGTAATTTTGTTAGGTTAAATATATTGACGAGGCTGAATGAAATAAAGTATGTCAGGCAAACTCAGCTAGTATCATACATAACAGTATATATAAGGTAAATAAATAGGATGTATGCGGGTGACGATCTATTATAGTGTACTAATCGCGACAAAAATGGCCATCCAGGCTGGCAAGAACTGCAATAGAAGCCCAACGTTACCTGATGCGCCGCCGCCTTTGTATTTCGTTAGTGTCATTCAGTCTTACCCAAGTAAACTAGACATTATCTTCTAGATCTTATAAGGGTCGAAAATCAAGAACCCCTAGCTTGTTTGTTCCCAATACTTACTTGCTGTGGCTGCATAATTTTCTACAGCACTCGTTAGTTATTCTCTGTACGCATCCCAAGAATGAATTACTTACTGGAGAGGTAGATGGCTGGAGGTGCTGTCCCTCTAAAATTACCAGTTGCATTACGAGCAATTACAGGAGGGAATAGTTGGTATGAACCGTTACCAACATAATGTACTGCTTGCTCAAATTTGTTGTAATGCGGAGCCAGTTCTGTACCTGGCAGAGTTTCCCAGATCTGATCTATGGATCCGTTAACAATGGGAAGATCCATTACCTCGATAGTGGTATTTGTGGAGTTGTACTTCGTATTAGCAATTGATATTTGGGCGGTGGAAGCATCAACCACCATATACACGCTACGAAAGAAAGAAGAGCCTAAAATAACTCTATAAGACTCATCCGGGATAGGCAAAACAAGTAGAAAACACATGGGGTCATTCGCATCTCTATCGATCGGTCCCTGAAGAATTTCTGCTAGAGCAACACTAATATTAGCTCCGCTAAAGTTAAAAATAAGAGCCGTATCGCCATTCTGAGCTCTACAATCAACGTTGTAGTGGCCAGTAGTAGGGTCAAACTCGGCACCAATACTATCAGCAATGGCCTCAACAACTGCAGCCTGGAGATAAGTGTATGATGTACCGGAATCAAGGAAGGCATGCACCGATCCTATCATCACAGGAGATACCTTACCATTCGCGTCAACCAATGAAAGCCCACTAAGCTCTACAGAGAGCTCCATTGGATACAAGGTCGGTAATATGCCAGGTCTATTATTTAACACAGGGATAGTGTAAAGGGTACCTATATATTTACCATGGTCGACTGCTCCGAAGAGAACTTGACCAGATTCAGCGTAACGGTCATTCAACCATAACGAATAAATAGGTGATTTAATATACTCATAAACGAAATAGAGCTTGTCAATAAGAGACATACCCATATTAACATAGAGCCCGAGACCCAAAACACCAGTACTAGCATTGGCTATATCTGCAACAACAAAGCTAGATTCAGGGAGGAAGAAATTTCCCACAACGAGATTGTCAATAGCCCAGGTTCCAAATGCTAAAGTATTATTTCCATAAAACATCAAATAAGTGGAATTTAGAAAAACAATAGTCATTGACAAAGTAGCATCAAAGCTGCCCAATGTTAAGCAGTCTACAACACCAGGAAGAGCTAAATCTTTAGTATTATTAGCACAATACGGATTATAACGACTACTAACCCATGTATCGGGTGTTCCTGTGTCCAGAATAACTTTCACCTTCTGCGGGGGACTGCCAATCTCTAGAGTAGCTTGGTAATAAGTAACTTGATTTTGAAGTAAATGGGCCACCGCTGCTACTGGCTCTCTGCGTTGGAGTGGATTATCTCTACGATTTAATGAATTGGCTAATCTTTCACGAGATTCTGAGAATAAAATGTTTTGATCATATCGTTGAATGGGATGCCTGCTAGCAGTAATGACATCAAAATCCAATTGGAGATATTTGGGTGATGCTTCAATTGAAGTAGCTGACAGAAAAGAGGTCTCAAGAGAGAGTAAAAATAGAATAACTGACCATCTGTAGAACATCTGGAAATTGTTATTTGTCTTAAACGTAAGTACCGGTTTGATGAAAATGATACATGTCTATAAAAGAACGATTGAAGTCACTCAATTGACGACTGATATTCTTCAGAGAGAGTAAGTAATAGAAATGATATACCAAATACTAGTCAGATAGCTGAAAAACGCTCTTAATTCAATTAGCACAATTGGCTTAGCAGTGCTGCGTCAGCTGTTGCCTATTCCAGCTCTAACCAAAACCATTAAGGCTATACCTTGTTTGGTTAGTCCCTGAATATATGGATTACAAGCAGATTTCTCAAATCAATGCTAAAAGCCTGAAGTCGATGTAAGTAATAAATGTACGCAATTCTGATTGAAGCCAATTCACAGAATTTTTTATTTGCGACACTCTGTCTGTTTTCGTTGTTGCGAAATTTCCTTGTTATTTGCTGCATATTGACGATCTTTGGTGAACCCTGAGACCATGATCTCTATGCAGTGTCCAATGCTTGAAATGCACTTCACCAACCTTAGTTAACTTAGAGTTGAGGCGATCATATGCGTGTGGGGCAGATCTGTGAATAACCACAATTGTGAGGCCATTAAGATAAGCGCAGCGAATAGAATATCCGACTATAATTAGCTGAAAGTTCAGCAGCGTGAAAGAGTGCTAAAAACAAAACGCCCTAATCTGAATACGACCTAGTCCAACCTTAGATATAAGTTTGAAATTTAAGCCTTTTTGTTTGTCTCAGCCTGCTTGGCGTTGTTCAGTGAGAGGCAACTAGATATGAATCTGTATCTGGTCCTTTTGTGAATGCCAATTCATTAGACTCTTCATGTCAAACATTCTGTATGACGGTAAATATTTGCTGCCGTTATCAATCAACCTTCACTTCAGTTCACGTCATAATATACAATGGACACATCACCACCGCCTATCCGAAATAATTTTCCCTCCACTTGGCCAGGTGAAGGAGCGTTCTATCTTGAAGAGGCTCCGGGACAATTGCTTTTGGTCAGTATTCCTTAGGAATCTTTCTGTTGATTTAGCTAACTTTCAACTTTATAGATAGTTTTGCAGAAGTCTTTTAGTGCGTAAGTGGAATGACGGATGAAAGTTGCTAGCAATCAGTAGCAATTGGTGAACTAGAATTAACCTTTAATAGCCCCAAGTTCAGTAATGCCTCTGTTATTGCTGCTTTTATTCTTTTCCTAGGCGGTACCACCATTTTATTTGTCGTATTCTGCTTCGTAAGGCCAAGATACAGTAATATCTATTCTCAAAGACTAATTCACGCATACAGTTCACGAAACCCTTATATAACAACTACTCCTCCAGTCCTTGACAGGAGGCTTTTTGATTGGATTAAGGTTGTGATCCGAGTATCCGAAGATGAACTGGTCGAGATCATTGGAATCGACGGGGCTCTATTCATTATATTCCATAGAATGCTTCGAAACATGTTCTTTCTATTATCACTTGTGATATGCGTATTAGGTCTTCCAGTAAATACATATTTTAACCTAAGAAATTCAGAAGGCAAATTATCCAATCCTTCAGATTCATTCAAAGTTTTAACACCGACTTTAGTCTTAGGACCTCCAATTGCTGCCCATGTGGTAATGGGTTGGATGGTGAATATAACTGTCCTATATTTTCTATGGGCAAACTTCAAGAAAATCATCCAGATTCGTCGTCGAAAGTTCATGACTAACGCGTATCAATATTCATTATCCATGAGATCTTTGTTGGTTACAGAGATACCTGCCAATTACTTATCGGTAACTGGACTGGCGGATTTAATAACATCAATTCCCGGTATATCATATTCGACATCGAGGATTGGACACGTGGAGATTGGTCGTGACGTTAAAGAGCTGGCCGCAATGCATAAGAAGTATAAATCGTGCGTAATAGCTCTAGAGAAGTTGCTAGCAAAATATCTTAGAAATCCTGATAAATTGCCCTCAAAACGTCCTTTTATTAGACCAATGAAAGAAGATAGGGGCAATCTGCCCAGAAAAGTCGATGCTATCAACTATTATGTAACAAAATTAAAGGAGTTAAAACAAGAGATATATTTGGCTTCTCAAGATATAGGTGCGACGAAAGAACTACTACCTTACGGATTTGTTTCTTACAAGAATCAAATAGAGGCTCATGTTGTGGCCAAGCGAATTAGTAAGAAGAAAAAATATCTCCAAGGTGCTCATGTTAGGCTGGCGCCAAAACTGGAGGATATAATTTGGAAAAATCTTGTCTTAGGCAAATATAGAAGAGCAGTAAAGCAAGGGTGGGGCATCCTTTTTTTCCTTTCCATAACGATTTTATGGATTGTACCAAATGCTTTTATCACTTGCTTCCTTTCCGATCTATCTAGACTGGGAATACTTTGGCCGGCTTTTGCAGTGTATCTTCATTATCACCCAACAGTATTTGCCGCAATTCAGGGAGTGGCATCGCCCATATTAACGGCTGTAGTCTTCTCATTAATAGCTGTAGTAATCAGAAGAATGTCCCAATGGCAAGGTCAGGTAACGAAAAATGAAAGAGAAAGAGATGTCACAAAGAAGTTGTACTCATTTTTCTTCTTTAATAACTTGTTTATATTCAGCTTACTGGGGGTTATCTGGTCCTCTATAAATTACTTGGTCGAAAACAGACACTTGCCACTCTCCCGAAACCTTAAAAACCTGGAACTTGGTACGAATATAGCAGAGGCTATCATCAATGGATCTTCATTCTGGATTATTTACTTGCTGCAAGCAAATTTGGGTGCAATTGCAAGTCTTCTGCAGATTCTGCCATTATTTTGGATATTTTTGAGAAAGAATCTGTCAGTATTCACTCCTCGAGATGAAATGCTGTTAACAGCACCCTTAAAATTTAATTACGCCATTTACTATGTCTGGCTATTTTTTTATTCCACGATTGCCCTAGCGCTCACTTCTACTCAGCCTCTGATCTATCCCATGTTAACATTTTATCTTTCATTTGATCTTCTTTTGAAGAAATATTCTTTGATGTATATGTTTGTGACAAAGACTGAGAGTGATGGTATGTATTGGCCCTTCATTGTTAATTGTATGCTATTTGCCTTGGTTGTAGGTAATGTGGTGTTGTTTATCATAGTCTGGGTCAATGGAGGTTGGGGAATTGCCATGTCAGTTATACCACTACCGATCATTGTGATTGGATTTAAGATCTTTGCCATTTACAGGTTGAATCCTCGTTTTTACTATTTCTTCCCTACTATGGCTGAACAGGAAGCTATGAATCATCGTTTGCATTCAAATAGGACGTCCGCTAATTCTGATTCCGGAGAGAGATATAGAAATCCAATAGTAAATGAACGACTTCCAGTTCCAATGGTCCATGTCAATGCGCAGCATAAGTTGGCCGCTGTCTGTCATTTAGATGACGACGATATATTTAACAGTACGAGTTCCCCAATGCAAGAGTTTGATAGAGTGAAGGAAAATGAACTCAACTATTCCGACTACGCGCTGCGTAATCAAGGAAGACGTCAACAAAGTGACCAAGTTATGGAAACTGTCCCTCTCCCAAGCGTACCCACTCAGTCTATGCTGCCTCGTGATACGCGACTCCATAGTTTTGGAGGGCGTCGCAATAGCAAACCAGTACCTAATATTTCTGGAGCATATTTTGAGGAGAATATCGAGGAAGAATTTGTAGACAGTAGGCCTGATCCCAATGTGTCATCTGCCGGGATTATCCAGGATAATACCCAATATGCAGATGATGACGATACAGCCCATCTGTTGGGACGTAGGTTCTAGTGTATTCCAATTTATTTTCCATATTTAATAGCAGTCATATATTAAGAACTTATTCAATTTCAGGTAGAAGCTATCTTGAATACATTACATAATTATGTCAATAAGGAATACCATTAGTGATTCTCTGGAACTCATCATAGCCCTTGGTATACATGCTCTCCATACTCTTGTTAATTAAATGCTTAAAATGCAAAGCAGCCTCTCTCTCAGACTTTTCTAAAGCAAATCTTGACCGTAGTCTTCTGATTGTAGTTTCACCCTTGAAGCAAGGCAATCCACTATCAAGCATAGGAAGAACAACCTGAATAATCGTTTCGGCATAGGGGCGACAAGCTAAGAACGCCTTTATAGTTAATTCTTCAAACCACTTATAAGCTTGAGTTTCAGTACTTCCCCCCATTACGGCCATCATCTCAGTAGTAAGTTTGAAAGGAGCCGCTTCAAACCTAACACCACCGGGGACAATATCGAAACAGAATCCAAAGTCAATGTGCAAAATATGGCCATCGCTGTCATACATGATATTACCGTTATGACGATCTTTAAATTGAATCAAATAGGAAATAACTGAGTAAGCAGCCAAACTTTTCACAAAGTTCTTTCTAGCCCTCTGGAAGTCAATAGAATCTTCACCTCCATGTTTGCTAGTAAAATACTCATATAACCCATTTACAGCTTCCCTGCCAAGCATATCTCGAGAGATTGCATTCGGTAGAACATCAATGACACCACAACCAGGAGCAGTAGCTGTTACTCTGTTAGGGAATACATACAAATCTAATCCAGAACCCTGGAAAATACTTCTGAAAACACTGATAATCTGAAGTGCTAATACATCCTGTCGACAATCATCTCCCACCTTGAAAATAGCACTCTGCCATACTTCTATAAATTTGGAACTATTTCGCTGAATAATACCATTACCATCAGCGCTCTCAGATTCAGATAAATCATCGTCAAGGTTAGCAACTTCTTTTCTAATCTTAAAAGTGGCCAAAAATGGCGCTTTAGCATGACTCTGCAACGGTCTTCCTGATTTACGATCAATAGCAACAACAACGCCATCTGGGTTCGATGGTAAATAAACACCCACCTCTACCTTAATCTTAGCAATCTCCTCATCAATTTTAGCCTTTTTCTCGGCTTTGGATTTCTTAATATAGGGTCTTAGCTTTCCAGAGATCGAAGTGACCTCATTAAAGAATGCAAACTCTCGTTCAAAGAAGCTTTTTTCTTCGCCATTGAAAGATTCTGTTATTTTCTCGATAACTCTATCCAACGTAGGCTTCATATCATCTGGCTCAGTTGAATCTTCATCTTTATAAGAATTTGCAAGAATATTCCAGATAATCTGATGGGCAAAAAGTTGACTTATTTTTGCGGTTTCCAAAATATACGCTTCAATATAACCGCCTTTATCATATCGAAGAGACTGCACAATCTGTGGCACATAGAAGAAAGTTAAATTGACATCATGACTTTCCAAGGATCTCATGGCATATTGAAACACAAAAGAATCTGCAGCCTTTGCTGGAAGAAATAAATTGATTGATTCAATGGGACTTACGGGAGTCCAATAAAGAATGAATCTCTTGTTAGAAATGGTATTCTTGCTCAAGAAATAACTCAACGCTTCGGGAACAGAAAATACCTTCATAGGATTTTCACCTACCAGTTTTTCCAGTGCTGAGATTGCTGAAGCATCTCGGTACCTATGAACAAGATATACTGCAAGAACTGGGTCGATACTCCAAGCATCAGGAACCTGACCATCTGACAGCGAGGAGGTACTTTTGAAAACTTGTCTACCGAAGCTTTCACGGAAGCTTGTACCAGTTTGAAGTGGATCCAACCAAGCGGACATTTTAGTTAGTTCATCATTTAAAAACATCAATAGCAACTTGCGCTTTTTTTGCAAAGTAAGTTCAGTGATATTCAAATTGGATAGTTTAACAGCAACATCTTTTAGTAATTGAATATCGGCCCTCAGCTTCAGCTTATTCCCACCATATGGCCAATGAGCCGGTTGAGCAAACCAAGTTAGAGCAGAACTAACAATGAGTTGCTGCAATTGTTGTGATATGCTAGCAGAGAACCGGGCATGGACTTCATGCATTTCTAAAGCAAACTTTGTTAATTCGAATCTAACCGATCGAGCCAAAGGATGAAGACTAGCCTTGGAAAGCCCGCTTAATCCAACAGTTAACAGTCGACTGAATATTTTAAATAAATGTTGACTTTCATAAGTTGATGCTTGGAATACACTAGAAAGGAATCGAATAAGAATAGTATGCACAGACAGGGACCTAAGGACGATATTTGAATCATGATCAATTTCGGCCCGATTAGAAGGAGCATATTCCATTCTAGAATATTCGGGGCGTACAAGATCATGTTTTTTACTGAAGAGACCTTTTCCGTCTATAACAGTTTTCTCCCATTCTTGAGCAACTTGGGCGATAATGACCATTCTCAAAGATGGAACCTCATTCATAATCCATAGCCAAAGCGAAATACCCATCTCAATATGCTTCTCTGTGAAAAATCGGAAAGGAACTTTTACGGCAAGTTGTGCGACATGAGCGTTTGGTTTGGTACCACGAAGAATGGAAGCAGTTTTGAAAAGCAGATCCCTCATTTCGGATAAGGTGGCATGAGAATGATGTTTACAAAGAATATCTTCCATTGACTTTTGAACATCTAGTATGTCACTGTGTGATATTTGTTGGCCCTTGGGTTTGTATTCACTTCTCCAAATATATTGAGAGAGAAATCCTGACACTGTGTCGGTGAACAAAGTCTGAGTCCCAGATTTGGCGACAGTAGCAATTTCTCCATCACCACCAGAAATAGATCCACCCACTTCTAAAGCAAAGGTACAACCAAGGGCCACATGATTAAATGGTCTATATTCACCCATCTCCGTTAAATAACTGGTAAGCAAACTTTTGAGATCAAAACTCATAGACGGTAGAACAATGCTAATCCACTTGCGAGCTGCTTTCAACAACCTTTCTAGACTCTGTTGACGATGTTCGTAAGAGTCCGAAAGCTCTAACGTAATATTAGATCCAGGGGCAACAAAAACAGTTCTCGGTTCATATTCATCAGTTTCAGCATCTAAGCAGCTTGTCCACAGCAATGTCATAAGATCTAAAAGAGCAAATAAACTAGCTGTTTTACAAAGCGCTGAAGGGATAGAACGAATAATCAATTCAGCAGAAGCAAATGCATTAGCTTGCACAGCAGAGACTCTATGACAACATAAAATAAGTACTTTCTTCAACTGTTCAGCGATATTCTTTGCAGCAAATTCTTCCTTTCCACCAAACTCGTCTCTTCCGAATTCGATAACATTGGTAATATATATTTTGGTACTATCAGTAGCGATGCTACTCATGTATCTACCAGTATCACCAGATCTAAAATCAGGGTCACCAAAGTAATGAAGAACTTTCGAACAATCCCCGGTATCAGCTCTGATAGATTCAAGCAAAACAGCTGCCGATAAAAACATAAGTTTAGGATAAGAGATGGATATGACTTCAAAACTGTGAAGAGAAAATAAGCTTTGCATAATTTCCTTTTGGTCATTGACATTATGATGAGATGAACCTCTACGAAGCACAGTATTGAGCTCGAGTTCACTCTCCACTTTATTTGCAGAAGTTTCAGAAACAAGAGGTGGGGTACTTCTTGCAATAACTTCCAAATTAGATTTATATTGAGCAGTCAAGTCGGACTTTTTGGAAAATCCATGAACAACCATATTAAACCAAGCATTACGGAAGAGCGAAATCATTTCCCAATTATTTGTTTCATAAGGAGGGTTGGGTGCTTTTGGAAGTAAGGCAGCAAGAGGGGGTAACAGAGCACCAATTTCTTTAGCAGTGGCGGAAATTTCAGTATGAGAACGATGATGTTCATCAGCAGTAGAGTCCCCTTTACTTACAATTGAAGAAAGTAGATCGGCAAGGTATTTTTCGAAAAGAGGGTCTTTACTGGTGAGTGATTTTGAGAGCCTACACCGGGCTTCAAACAGCTAAATATGTTAGTGGGGAGGGGGATATATTGGGACATATTTTCTTACCGTATCAATAATAGACTGTTGGTTAGATCTAACAGCGGAGCTCTCAATGTTGGAGAATGCACGAAGAATAGCTTTGAATTCCTTTTCTTTAGCATGAGGAGCAAGCAGGGACAAACCATGGATCACTTCACAGTTAACTGTAGTGTTGCCAGTCGAAATCTTTTGGCTCAAAACGGTAGAAGAAAGAGTAGAAATTTGACTATCTCCATACGTGGCACCAATAGCAACAATTGAAGTAATGATATTACGAAAAGATAATACTTGAAGGTGATCAACGCTTCCATTCATAGCCCCATTAGTTCCGTTTCTTAAAGCAGTGTGGTTAGAATTATTTTCAGTCTGTGCGACAGTACTAAATGTACCAATTCTCCTTATGGATCCCAAAGGAGAAGCTTCCGAATCAGGGGTAAGAAGGTTGACAAGAGTGTAGATCAAACTAACTACGTAATCTTGTGAAAGCAGTTTAAGACCTTTTGTAAGAGTTTCAGAAAGATTCCAAGCCTTTTCAGGGGTTATTAATGGATTAGATACAAAATCTGGCAGAGAACTGCAAAGGTATGAACTCACAGACTCTAATTGATAACATAGAATAGCGCCCAATTTGTATATATCAGCGTAAAGTGGGTGATCCACAAGTAATCTTTCGTAGTGAAGGGAAGATTCTAAATATTCCGATACTTCAGAAGCAGGGATAAGATTAAAATAATTCGACACACCTAAAGAACGAAGAGTCGAGGATTTAACTGAAAATGCCAGGTTAACTTTTTCAGGCGACGCTAACTCAATGTAATCGGCACCTTCATCAAGAGACTGAATCTGAGCTACTGAAAACGTTCTAATACGATTCAAAATTTTAGTTGTGCTATCTGAAAGAGGTGGTGGAGGAGTGGAATTAGGAGAAATTTCATCTTTTGGGATAGAATTTTCAAAATTAGGATCATTTTCGGCATTATCTAAAAGCATATCTAGGACGTCTTGTTCATTATCTTCCGGTAGAGACCGTCTTCTGTGCTTAACAAATATATCCCTTGAAATATTCTCCATCAGTGAACAAAGATACCAACTGAGCAGCATCGCATTAACATGTAAATTCCTTTCAAAAGAAATAAAGAAGCTACTTAACCACAAGGGAGAAGATCTTGAAGAAACGGATTTTGTTGAATTTTGTCTAGAAATAATAGAAGATACGGCGGTCTCAATCTTTAACAGAAAACTATGATCGACAAACGAGACCAATTTATTTAGAATGCCTGTTTCAATAAATGAATTAGAAAGCTTGCTACTGTTATCGATTAAAGCCTCCAAGAAACCTTGTAGTGAAAATAATAAAGGGAATAAGACACTATAGTTATCAGGATCGGTAGATGTTGCATTTCCGTTAACAGACGCCCACAAGACCAAAATTTTATCGATATATCCATAAAGTAATTCATCTGGAGATCCCACTTTAGCACCCAAATTAATTACAGCTTTTGTCAACATTTTAGTCTCTGATTGCCAAGGAGATGTATCAGATTTTCTAAAAATTGAAGATGATTCAGTAAAACTCTGATTAGGGGCTTTCAGAAAATAAGAACCCAATAGCTTATATAATCGTTCCGCTTTCTCAGGATTAATAACATCACTAGCAGATTGAGCTAGAGCCATCAAAACCTCAAAGTCTCGCCCAGACTATAAACTGGTGTTAATATTCTTTCCACCACTCGAAGTGACCACTCGAAGTGGCCAAAGTCGCTGCGATCACTCCTTGACCAACAATACTTACCATTGGCAAATTTGAACTACTTTGGGATAACTCATTCGAGCCAAAACCCTTCAACAGTCGCTCCATGCTGGAATCATATGCTGTGAGCCTTTCCAGAGCTCGCGCTCGAATTGACCTTTTACTTGAACTGGATTTGCGTTAATACACACCCTAACCAATCATATTCTCATCTCAGTTAAATCTCCCCGAACTTACCCAGTAAAATCCATTATTTGCATAGATTTATTGATAGCAAATGTGTGTAGAATGTTCAATGTTGTCTATCTGATTCGTGTGTATTTACCCCTGTGGTATATTAGGGTTTCTGCTGATCATCACCATGACCGAGGTCAAAGTGAAAAGTATGGATGATATGAAGGTAATATTTAAGTAGTTGAAATTTTAAGTAATTTTGTTGGCCTGTTCGATCAGCTGAATTTATATTCGTTGTATTTGTGGATGTGATGACAGTCATTTATTTGGCTTAAGTGGTGACAGCCTGTATACATTATGCAAGCCAAAAATGTGATTGTAAGCACCAGGATAATTGAGGTTTAATTAATAGTACAGTTCTATTGGTCATAATATAGTAATTACAAATTGCCTTAAATAATAGGTGCTTTTGTGAAGTGACAAGAACTGGCTTGGGCTGCGCCCAGCTGCAAGATTAGTCCCTTTCCACAATCAATTTTCTCACTGGCGGCAGATAGTTATCGGTGTACTGCTCACCATATCTAACAGAGATCGCTTGAAGTTTGCGGTAATTCAGTCCAGGTGTGACTTTGCCTACTACAACAGGTTCACGAGTTTCAACTCGATCGGGGACGATCAGAGGACGTCCTAAGATAGCTTCCATTCCTTGAAATGCAAAAGTGACAGCTTCTTTTGCTCCTCCAGGAATTCCAGTGGATGAAAGAGGAAGAATCTTCATATAGGGAAAAGACTTTTGAATATAATCAATAATATTGGGGTTATGGGCCCCTCCACCACAAAGATATAATTCATCAATAGTTGGCAAATCTTTTCCGTATTGATGATAATCGTTAACTATAGCTTGAGCTGTGATTCTTGTAATAGTGGCAATAATATCGTATTTCGAAAGTCCCTTTTCGATACCCTTTTTGATAAGTTTTATAGACGCATCATCACCGAAAAGTTCTCTTCCAGTCGTCTTAGGAGGAGTTCTTTTAAAATATGGTACATTAGATAGATAATCGTTTACTATTTCTTCATCGACAACGCCTTTCTTACCCCATTCACCATCTCGATCATATTCCAAAGTTCCGTTACTGAAATACCTCATTGCAGCATCAATAAATATATTACCTGGTCCATTGTCAAAATCAAACACCTTATCTATACCTCCCAATGATTCAGGAAGAATAAAACAAGAGTTCGCTATTCCACCAATATTCTGACAAATTCTCATTTTAGTTGAATGAACTAACAGAAGCCCATCAAAAAATGCTATCATTGGAGCACCTTGTCTACCGACACTTTGTTCAGATATTCGGAAATCCGATATAACAGTTTTGGATAATCTTTGAGAGATATAGGCACCCTCCGCCATTGTTAAAACGGACCTTGTTTGATGAGGTTTTGGATCTGACACATACCAGATTGTTTGACCATGAGAAGCCACCAGATCAATATCTGATGTGAGCTTTAAGTTGTGTTTTTCACAGAATTTAACTGCTGCATCAGCAAATGTAATACCAAGTTGAACATTAACTTGTGATAATTCTTCTGGAGACGAATTATTATCTTGGATCAACTTTAAAATCCGTTTTTTTAATTCAAGAGGCATAGGCATTTCATCATAAAGGCATAATTTTAGTCTTAACGGAGACTCAGGTGATTTTTGTCTAAATCGACATAGTACAATGTCTACTGAGTCTATACTTGTACCAGAATTTAAACCAAGAACGGATAAATCAAGTTGGTTAGTTAAACGAGCAGTATCAGTAGTAGGACTAGTAGGAATATTGGTCATTACAAGATTACCATTATTCATTCTGGTGAATATTTTCAAGGCAAAAAAGAGAAGTAATGGACCTCTGATTCAATATCGAATGAAAATCCTTATCAGAAAAGAAAACGAGACTTTTTTTCAGTATTTATAATATGAAAACGAAATTAAAGTATTGCAGCAAATATTATTGAAAATCTAATCGGCCCTCATCCAACCGGAGATATGTCTCCATTTTGCTTAGACGTTATCGATGTAAGGGTAACTCGGTGAGAAGAGATTAGATAGGGTCCGAACTTATGCAGGCCAAACCGATATGCGGGCCAAAATAACTAATAGAACGAACGTGTGTAGACATAAATAGAGTTGAAGTGGTAGGTTAATGACGTATCTGTTTGGGTAGATTGCGTGGTTAAGAGTAGTAAGATGAGATAGTCTGGGGTAAGAGGCGGGGAATATGATCTACCTGGGATCGGAGAACGGGGCCGTTGGGTCCAGAGAGCCAATGTAATGTTGCGTGGGATGGATGTTGATTCGGATATCGCATAGAACTATATAAAGACGACAATAGTTTAAAAAGTATAATAAGACGGAAAGGTGCATTTTGAAGGTGGATGACTTTTGTAATTGGAGATGTGAATTGCGATCAGAAGTATATATAATCACCGACAAGATTGTTATTTATCGTATCATGTTCATTCTATTACATACTGGTTCGATTGATGATTGAGCGAGTGAATGATTGTTGGCTGACTTGTTATTAGAAAGCGAAAGCCGGTCCCAGAAGTAAAGATTAAGTAAGATTTCAATAGAGAGACTTCAGTATTACAAGTTTACAAATGTTTACAAATGATTAAGAATAACTAGAATAACTACATCTTAGCCAACTATTGATCTGCTTAAACAGAAATATCAATCTAACTATATTTTTAGCAAGTCATACAACAGAACAAAAGCCGATGACATTCCCTCAACACTGCCTCTTCATTATCGTCATACCTCGTACCAGGCAAGACCTCTTTCTCTCCTACATCTGAGCTTATTAATACCCGCTACAAAGTCACATTTGAATGCCTCCCTTCGTATCGGTTGCTGACTCCATACGACGACTGTTATCTCACTGCCGTTACTAATACAATGCTACCTACTTGACCCCCATATGATACCCCCTTGGATTAGGTCGGGAACCAAATACTGATTAGTTGATGCCGCATGGTGACTGTGAAGCACATGCTCCCGTGTAACTACCAAATTCATGACTCGTCAACTCCTGCATTCTTGGCCGGCTAATCCGTTAATATACAGTTACAATCTTGAACCGGCTAATCCGACCAATGCAGGAAGACCCCATATGATATTCAAGAAATTATATCTACGGCGGTTCATTAACCACTCTCATTAGACAGGATACCCGTAATGTCTCACAAATGCATCGCACATCAAATGTCTGTATGAATCACTGGCGGCAGCTAAATTCTAAAATTTTTTAAAGTAAAAATTCAATCAAAATTACAAACAATACTACCACTCAAAATATCCGGGAGGTTTCATTTCTACCTCCTCATTTACCCTACTACACTTAACCCCCATATCCCCATATTGCCCAGACTTGCGCCCCATCTTAATCTAAATAGGATAAGCCTAGACCGGCCCAAGTTTGAGCTCACCCATTTTGATCATCCACAAAATATACCAAGATAACCCGAAGAAGGTTACCTTATTTGGATGTAACACAACCGATAAGATTATCATACATATATACCAGAAGATTCACTCACGTTGATCGTTTCTCTTTATTAAGTGATATATCTTGTGAATATTAAGAGAAATATTTATTAAACAATACCTGTATTCAATAGGTTTGTCATATTTATGTAAACAGCACTGTGCTGTGAATATTACTAAAAAGTAATAATATTGCTTGAAGATCTATAATGATAGGCAAACCTTACCATTTCACATCAAGATCTACTATTTATACGATATGGACAAGACCTATAACTCAAATATTTATTGTGGGAGCAGTCTTGTTTTGTCAACCGGGCATGTTTGATGCTCTGTCTGGTCTTGGTGCTGGTGGCCAGAGAGCAGCATCTGTATCATTAACTGATGAAGCAAATGCTGCTCTATACGCATGCTTTGCTATAGTGGGATTTATGGGTGGTTCAATTGTAAATACATTGGGTCCTCGTTACACTTTCTTTTTGGGAACTATAGGTTATACGCTTTATATTGGATCTTTATGGAATTTGGATCGGAATGGTAATGAAGCATTTGTAGTTGCTGGTGGTGTACTTTGTGGTATATCGGCTGGCTTACTATGGAGTGTTCATGGTATGATTACCATGTCATATCCAGAAGAAAAAGATAAGGCTAAAGGATTTGCTATAACGTGGTCTATGTTATCAATTGGAGCTACTTTAGGCGGGTTAATTCCATTACTTGAAAACCGCCATAGAGAAGATGGTGCTGCTAGTGTAAACACTGGAACTTATCTTGGCTTCCTCATAGTAATGTTAGTGGGTGTTTGTGTTTCATTAGCGTTATGTAGTCCCAGAGCGGTACGTAGAAAATCTGGTCAACCTTTAGAAGATTTCAAACAAACAAACTTTCAAACCGAGGTAATTGGAGTATTTAAACTAGTCAAAGACAAAAAAATCATGTTACTTTTACCAGCTTTTTTTGCTAGTAACTTTTTTTATTCATATCAATTTGGTATGAATGCATTTTATTTCTCATTACGAACTAGGTCTCTTAATTCTTTAATATACTGGCTTACCCAGGTAATAGGTACATTTTTCATAGGAGCAATACTTGATAATCAACGAATGGGAAGAAGAAAGAGAGGATTGGTAGGATTGACTGTAGTATCAGTTTTTGTTCTTGGTACTTGGGCTGGAGGTGCTGCATTTCAAGTAACATTTACAAGGCACACTAGACCTTTACCTAGCGTAGATTGGACTGACAGTGAATTTGCTGGACCATTTGTCCTCTACTTTATGTATGGTATGTCTGATGCTATGTGGCAATCTTGGTGTTATTGGATAATGGGATCTCTCACAAATGAATCATTTAGATTGGCCCGATATGCGGGGTTTTACAAAGGTGTTCAATCTGCTGGATCAGCTATTTCATTTGGAATTGACGCAGCTGGAGTCCCATTTATAAATGAACTTGCGGCCAATTTTGCATTAATGGGTGCTAGTATTCCATTGATGTATTATGTTGCGTGTCAGACTGTTGAGACTAATTATGGTCTTGAGGAAGAAGTCATTGTCCCTGGTGATGTAGTACTAATCAACGATTGTACTCATGATTGTGTTCATGATGATATCAACGAGTGTGATCGAGAAGAGCAGAATCCATGTATTGAAAAGACTCCGAGCTTATGATTTACGATTTTATTTCTGGAACTGTAGTTAAAGCTTACGTTAGAGCTTATGCTTGTATATTTAATTTTTATGATTTACTGTTAATATATGCTAATTTTAGGATGCTATCAGGAAAGATATTTCTAATATATTTTATTCATACATTCATTGATTCATTATACATGTCCTCTAAAACCCTCTCCCTGTCGTATTCATTAAGAATTCGAATTCCGGAACATTATCATAATTCAATAGATCAACTACCTCCAAATAATTAGGAGTACCAATAGCAAACGGTGGAAAGGCTAGCATTGGCTCTGACTGATTAGGTTGATCACCTGGCTGTGAAGAAGTAGCTGATAATCTGGCTTTGATACCTTCTCCTACAGTATTTGCAGACGTCCAAGATTCACCGATTTCTTTCAGAAAGTCAAGACATTCGGATAATTGCCGTTCCAAAACTTCATCTCCAGGCTTGGATAACGAAACCGTAGCTGCAGTAAAACTAATGTATACTGACATATTTGTAGCCAATCGAAGGGTATATAAAGCTTTGAATCGTCTTAATCGAACTATTATATTAGCTGCAGCATCAAGACATTGATCTAAAGCAGCAGCATGGTTGGGATTTGTCGTTGGAGCTGCATCTCTAACACGGACAAATGGTCGAAACAAGAAGATTTTTGTTGCATAGAAAAGAGTATACACTAATAACACAGCAGGATGTTCTGATCCAATCCCTTCCTTCATTTCAATTGGAAGTTTTCGTTCCCAGTCGGTAAGTTTTTCAAAAAGGTCTCTAACTTTTTCTTCCACTTTGAATGCCCCATCTTTTTTAAGATATCTCTTTGGAGAATATAAACTACCTTGGGTTTCCTCAATTATTTCTGATAATCGTAGAATGGCAGTTAACATATTACGAGGATAAAAAGGAACCGGCGCGCCAACTATCCTTCTGCCAGGAGGGAGGTTGGAGGGACTATTAAAAACAGGTCTCCATTCAGTAGGAGGTTCATTTACGATGAATTCAGGACGCTCAACTGTAACATCAGATAAATGAATTACAGACGGTCTCCCCATGTAAGTACTCCAACCCTGATCAAATAAATAACATCCCCAGAATGTAGCATTACGTACTACATAATCATCTTGACTAAGAAAGCCACAATCACATAGACTTTTACAATCTAAATGAAGCCCTAAATCAACAGCCATTCTGAAAGCCATACCAGAGTATACCCAACCAACAGTATCACGTCCAATGCCAGCTTCACGACTTGCTAATAAAAGCAGTCCTTGGATGGTTGTTACTGACCGTTTTAATAATTCTTGTTCAATTTGAGACCGTGCTTCATTAAAAAACATATATCCAGCAGTACTTGGATCAGATGGATCGGATCGTAATAATGGAACGTTACTTAATTGAGCAGCATGAGCAAGGACTGCATTGAGTAGGAATTTGGAGTAAAATTTACCACCAGTCTGTAAATCACGAAGGAATAATTCTTTATCAAAAATGTTGTAATATATATGTTGCCAACAGAAATACAGGTCAAGTAGATGGTGTACTATCGTGGTTGGAATATCGACATTATGAGCAGTATAGAAAGCCCCTGTTAGAGGTGGAATTGATTGATAGTTACTCTCACTGGTTGTCGATGACGGAGTGGATGTCAAAGTAGTCCCCTGCCCTGGCATTATAGGAGACATCGATGTTGAAGATGATGGTCCAGATAAAGTATAAGGATGTCCATTAATAGGGAGGTATTGTTGATTTGCAGCGGAATGTATCGATTGACTTGATGATGGTTGCTGCATTAGTCGTTCTTCTTGAAGATAAGAACGAGGGTCTTCTTCGTTCAAAAGATTTTGAAGGGCAGACTTTTTATATTGAGTTCTACCTGACACCGTCAAAGATTGCTTAATTTCCGGAAGATTTGAAGTTCCCCCGAAAAAATGAACTTGACCTTCTTCATCGAGAGTTAAATCATTATCTTCTTTCCAATTATTATCATTACCTTCACCTATCTCGCTTACGGTAGAAAGATTACCACCACTTTCTTCATCCTTAACTTTTATACTCCCAGTCGGCAATCTTCCACTCATACTACTACTAACTGGATCCTTACCAGATTGAATTTCCATAATTGCACTTTCAGCATCTTTGCCACCATCTTTTATTCTTTGAATTAATGCTTCTGCTTCTTCTAACCTTTCTGCCAATAGCTTATTTTGACGGGCATGCCACGACCTTCTTCGATCAGTATTCGCATCATAAATACATTCATCCGCCCGTCCAGTATTCAGACATTGACTACAAGCAGGTTTTCTACCATCACATTTAGTCTTTCTTTTTCGACATGTACCACAAGCTAAAGATATAACTGATCTTTTTTTAGCAGATGAGTTTCCACCACTTCCTTCAGCAGACGGCGAGGAGTTACTTGACTTTCTACCACCACTTAACCCTGTACTAATCACCAATGGAGAAGCTCCAGTAGAAGTAAAACCTGTTACAGGATTTGATGATGGTATCAATCTAGAACTTGAAGACGCCATATCGAATGGTTGAATTATAAATAGTCTTAACTCCGATGTCGAACTGTTTCTGTATTGTTTGTTTCGTTTGTTTTCTCTATGACTTTAAAATGAAATCTTAACCCCTAATCTGTTTAATTTTTTATGGGATTCCACTACTCTCGAAAAAGTTATTTATTAAATGTAACGATTTTGACTCCAAAAATATGTCCCTCGTATATCAACGTGGGAACTGTGTCAACAACCCAGTTTTTGCACGGTACGAGTTATAAAGATGAGTTTATTGCTAACGACAGAAGATTTTCTTTTGATAAAACCTATCTATTGATCAACTCCCTTTCTTCGTTTAATCAATAATCAAAAGAAAATTATTTCTTTTCGATATTAAATTCTGTCTCAAGATTGTATTGGCTCTCTCTTTCTTCGTCATTCAACCTATTCTGTGGAGGATTTTCATGAATTGATCCTGCATAAAAGTCTAGACAAAAGCCGTACTGGTTAAGTGCATTGCAGAAGAATTCCTAGGCCGATAACCCGCATCTGACATGTAGGTAAAGGAGACAGGTTTCCGAAATAAAAATTGTGGGCAATTATTTGTAGCTTATTAATAGTTGAAGGAGTGGAAAAATGCAAGTATTGCAGAAGTCGGATAAATTAAATAGATACAAATCAGCAGATAGTTATGTAATTATTTGGTAGGTAATAAGATGGTTGAAATGATACCAGGTTCAATGTGCGCCTGAATGTTGATCAACTGTACACTAGAAAAATTGCAGGTTTAGTGCTGTCAATATCATCAATACACAGCGGACGCTTAACTATACAAATCTAAGAATACAAATAAGAAATAAATAACATCTAGTAACATTATCTAGTTGTGTTAATCTACTCAAGTGACAGGGAATCACTGGCAGTGGCCTGTGACTCACTTCGTTTATAATACGAAATAAAACCATCATCGTAAACTTATAATAACAGGTAGATTGTCTCGGATTCCTTGGTTCTAGTTTACGAAGTGATGATCATCATGTAACCGCGAAACTGGACGGTAACTTCCCGTCCTTTACTGTTTTAAAGAAACAGTGATTTAATTTAATGAATAGAGATATTCCAACAGTCCACACCCTCCCTTCGTCTTCTTCTTGTTCGTTGAAACATATTCCTGCCAATTTTGTGAACTTCTATTTGATCGGATATGATCGGATATGTATTATAAATCGTATTTTGCGCTGGTCTCTATAAACCGCCCTAAACTTATCACACCTTATCCCGGTTAGAGTTGCGTGCGTTACACCGCTGATCAGTGCACCAGGCATCGCTTGTCAGTCGCAAAATTAAAACTCCGAGCTATTATCTCACGCTCAGGGTATTATTATTTCATAGAACAAAGTTTCCTTGATATATTTGACGGGTTATAATCATTGTATATAATTTTGTATGTATGATAAATATCTTGTTTTCTCTAAGACACTATTAGGCTCTTTGCTCTTTCAGAACCCTCTCCTAAGATGATTTGTCGCCATCTGCTAAAACATCGGCTGATCTTTCAAAATAGCAATGTGTAGAATATTGCTGCTGTACCTGTAGTCACTGATTCTTGACATATCCGATATGTTCGAACTTATTAAAAGAGTACTATATGAATAGAATTTAAGAATCATATACAAGGAGGACCGATATTTAGTGATCAATTACAACTACAAAGATAAGATCTGGACTTGTTCAGTGAACAACCTATTAGTATCTATTAGGGCAATGAACACGTATATTAGTGAGATGGAGGTTCTTTCAACTTTCATTGCCTAATCAAAGCAATTGACCACAGATATCATGAGGTTCATGATAAGCGCTGTGCAGTGGTAAAAGTTCGCTGGAATCCGTTGGCCAATAGTATTTTGTAGAAATTCCGTTACCACACGAATGCCGTCTGAACGATATATTGCTATTGACTCAGGACGTAAAACACCATTAATGGGAATGACATGTGAGTTAAATGACATAAGCTCAGGAATAATCTTAGACTGATTGCTACTAATGTTACCATATACATCGAATAGAAGACTTTTCGGCTACGTCTTATGGTTGAGCCAGTTATTAGGGAGGACTTAGCAACAGCATATCATATTAATCAAGAATTAATTAAAGAGTCCATTTAGAACTAGCCCTCCATTGTTTTCCATATTTAAAAAGGATAAAGGGCCCAGGAGAGATTGCAATTGAAACACCACCAAAAAATGAAAATGCACCTTGAATGGTCATTGCTTCAGTCATTCTTGAAAGTACTAATAGGAATAAAACAGCTATCATGGATCGGATAATCGCATTTGCTGCAGATCCTGATGCTGACACATGACGGTAGGCTTCGATGATATACATTATTGAAGAAATAAAAATGTTAGAGGTCGCAAAACCGACAATTACTGCTCCCATAATTGGTCCCATCCAATGGACATTTGTGAATGGTGCTGTCCAAGCAAACATAAATAACCCTATTGGTAGGAAAATACTAGCAACCATCATTGGTTTCAAGCGTTCATCGGGAAGCATGATTGTACCGGCTTTATCAGCAGCTCGAACATATGATGGATTAGCTAAACATAGATAGATAGAGGTAATCGTGACACCAACTAAAACGGAAATACTAGGCAGAAAAGTAGGGATATACGCAAAATGTCGATATGTGGAAAAAGTAATAGGCAAAGCTAGCAGAATTGTGTACAGCAACCCATAAGATATCCCAGCATACACACATAGAAATGCTAATGCTTTATCTTGAATTAGCATAACAAAAGGTCTCACGCAGTATTTAGTAACCAAGTTATGAATTGTAGGAGGTACATCCTCTAGTGGAGCTCTAACATTCATGCCTTTTGCTCTTAAATGAATTGCCTTTCTCTTCAAAAGAACCGGAGGGAATGTCTCATTAACAAAAAGATTAAGAATAAGCAATACGCCACCCATAATCATGACTAACCATGAGATCCACCCGAAGTTAGCCCATTTAATTAAAAAAGAGCCAATAACTGGAGCCAGTGCAGGAGCTGCAAAAATACCAAAGACAGCAACTGCGGCACTGATTCCTCTTGTCTTGTACCCCCAAATATCACTCATTGATGCACCAAAGCTAACAAGTGTACTAACTCCGAATAAACCTTGAAAAAATCTGCTGATTAACAAGGTTTGAAAATTGGGATTAATTCCAGTAGGAATTTGAAATAGTTGGAAGACAAGAAAACCACATGTCCAAGAATACCATCTACCAAAAGCTTCGTTTACAGCGTACCAGATTATCGGGCCAATTATGAAGCCTATCAACACCATAGCTGTACTAAGTAATGCTACTTCTCGAGGAACATTGTATTTTTCTTCTATTTCGATCAATGCTGGGGTATACATTGCCGAAGACATTGCACACGTGAAGCATATTGAAAGGAGAACTAAAGTATGAAAGATTTTCCTTGAAAAAGCAAAATTCTTGGGACAATCGGGATCATTTATTTCAAATGCATCTAGGACAATAGTTTCACCCGAACGATGAGATTCAACTCCATAGATTGATTGAGAACGAGAAATAGTTTTCACTTCCTCGTTACCTTCAAGATCGTACTTATAAACAGGAATTGTCTCTTCAGAATCTATCCCATCCTCAAGATTTTTGAATCCCGTGAATGCTTTTGGTTCCTGACTATTGTCAACTCCAGAGAATTCCTCAATATCTAGGACACTTTGTTTTGGGGAAATTAACATTGTAAAGTGTGAACCTAGAAGGGAGAAATCAAGGGTCCATAGTCAAACAATAGTACATATGACTCCTATTTATATTCATTTGCGCAATGTCTCACGTGAGTTTGTAAAGTAGAGGTAAAATACGAAACAAGAGAAAATATCCCCAGCGAAAATATTGCCGAACCTAAAAAAAGGGCAATCGGCATATAATTTAACTCTGATCCACTCCACGGAGTAGTGAATTCACGCCGCGGAGTTGTGTTGTATCGAAATCTTATGTTCTTTGTGGTTAATGCAGACTAAGCTTCATGGGGAATACCAATTTAAATTAGAAATATTCGCCTTTTAATGTAGAAATATTCTAAATCAGCCAAACTAGGTTTCGTTACGAGGTTGGTATCGTGCTACCATCGATCACATTAGAGTCTGGGAATATGCGTGATTTTCCCCTTTTAGACTGACGTGTGGTCCCTGAAGATAAAATGGGAAAAAGGTGGGCAAATGTCCGATACCCGATATCGGAAAAACCGGAGGCCCTGATCCCGCGCTTATGAATAAGCTCATGGAGCTTTTAGCTGTTTATGAAGTGACTTTCTTAGCATTATTCTTTATCTACTTTTCCATACTAATAGCATAATAATTACATGTTGGTTCAACTTCCAGAATCAGCGCATCTGAAAGTATTTAAATCAACAGCCTAAAATGTTATACCCAAAAACCGGCAAACAAGCTTATAGAGGGCCTAGCATGGTGAGCGCAAAAGACCACCCGCAGGAGACGCACTATACGAAATAACAATACAATTTGTATATTAACATTTACGCTACAAGTCAACCGAAGTAGTCGAAGCTGAAGCTGAGTTTGAGGAACCAGTTTCATTCTTACCAATAGGTCCATGAAAGCCAGAATGATGGAAATGCCCTGTCTTATGGTGGTGGTTATTATAATGTCCACTGTGTGACTGTTGGTGATAATTGTTGTTATGATGATGGTGATGATGCCCATTTTTATTTTGATGTTGATTGGTATTTGCCCCACTTGATGGTTGCTGGTGTCGTAATTGATCATAAGTGGCTTGTTTTTCGGCTCCTTCTTTGATACTTTCACTATGAACTTTGTATTCAAGAGTAATATCGCTTGGGAGGTTCAAATTACGTTGAAGAGCAGATTTGATTTTATTGATGATTTCTCGGTCATTTCCACTACGATTCCAAACAGAAATGATATCTTCATCACGACGGACACTGACTACTGCACCAATGATTTCGTCAGACGGTAAATCGAGAATATTATTGTTGGTTTCATTATTCGTTGTCTTGGCACCTTCCTCGTTCTCATCTTCAATCTCCTCGTCTTCTCCTAATGTGTTTCCTACAATCGAGAGGATAAGATTTTCCCAAGTCAAAGCAGCTTTATGTCTAGCTTGAGCTTGCTTATGAGCTAATGCGCGGTTCGCAGCGATCACTTGAGGAGAATCTGTTGTAGTAGTAGTCGAGGAAGGTGCGCCAACTGTAGTAGCGGCCGAAATACCAGGAGCATTTCCACCAACTACACCTACCCCATCTTCTCTTCTCCTTTCCTTTGGCCTCTTAAATCTCACTACCCATTTACCACCATTAACATTAACGGCATCTTCCCACATTGGTTTAACTCCCTTTCGAAATAATTGGTATTCACTAGTAAATGGCAGTTTATCAATTCTTCTTAAATGGCTGTATAAATCCCAAAATTCTTCAGCAGTATCAAAACTTCCTACTTGTTTTGTAGCCTCAAGATAGTTAGAAATTTTTTGTCCTGGTCCACGATGTAAAAACCAAAATTTCCAAGATGCTGGTAATATATTAGAACCATTATTTGTCTTGACTATTCTTAGACCGTCTTCATTAATTTCATCTTCAACAGAAGAATCCTCTAATGAATTTATTTGATTCTGTCCGTAACTATGAGACTGGCCGTACGCTTGGCCATGTACTTGGCCGTGTACCTGGCCATGTCCTTGACCATGTCCTTGGTCAAGTTCTTCCTGTTCTTTTTTCGACCCCAATCCACTTTCATCACCTATTAATGATTCACTGGCCCCTTGACGTACACCAGCAGATGCCAAAAATGTAGATTTTTCTCTATAATTTGTTAGTGTTTTTCGTTCTCTTATTTTACTCTCTTGCCATTCACCGATTTATCTTCTCCTCACTTACTTGGTTCGGCGACTCCAAATGGAACTTGTATTTTCAGTCATAATTTTATCACTAAATATGATGTGTATTTCTAAAAGTATTTTGCTTATTTAATTAGTCCCGGTCTTATATTACTTTCAGATGCTCACTTTACACTGAAATTTCGCTTGGTGCGATTTTTTCATGTGAATTCTTCAATCTTACTTTTGATTTAAAGTCCTTTAACAGAATATATGTAATGGAAAGGTACCGACATATCTACGGACATATTAATCAGAGGAACGGAAGAATACGATTATCCAAATTGATTCTTAGTGTTATCGAATATAATCAGGTAGGTATTATTTATATAATAGTTTAATACACCCAGGCAATTATCCATATGATCATATTGTGTGGTGATTGTGTACTTCACCTCTTTACCAGACAACTGAATATAATCACATTACTCTAGATAACTAAAGATGTGTGGTACAAATGAGAGAGATCTCTTTATTGATCAATGTGATTTATATACGTGAGTATTGTCAGATGAAGAATCATATCTCTTTCATTATCATATAGATATTCTTCTTATTCGCGTTTACGCCAGCCGCGCTTTTAATCGATTTGTAAAGTTTCGCTCTGTTAGATCCCTATCGCAAGCCCCAGAGTGAGAGAAAATCCCCATCGAAATCAAGAGAAGGCAAGTTCGATGGTCAGTTTAAAAATGGTTGTTTAAGATAGACAGGGGACAACCCTAACCAGATGGGATGACAGTTTTATCCTTCATGCATAACATCCGTCAGTATAGTCATTACAAGAAGTAATTGATAGATAGGAAGCTTAGGATCTGTGTAATCGTTGATAGTTATACTCATTAATTATGAATAACTGGCATATTTCATTATTATAGCCAGATACGTATAACGAGATCGATATGTTTTCTTCCTCTTTAGACTAAACATCTTCGTTACTGCACAATTGGTTCCCTATCGTTCATTTAAGTGAAGACTGATGACTGGTTGGGTTATGGCGTGAGACTGACGTCAATGGACATTTATATCAGCAATTCGCTTGAATGAATGAAATTTCTCATATTTATTAACCCCACTTAAGTGTAGCGGCAATAACATGGCTATTACTTTATCCTCTCACGCGTTACAAGAAACCTCTCTAATCTCTTTCTACCTTCAATTTCTAGCCAATTTCTGCAGTCCTTCATTTAATAACCCCACCAGATGCTCATCGCTTCGCAGCCCGTTAAAATTGGAAGACATGTTGTTCCCCGGCTACTGACGGAGTCCGGGAAGTTGTTCAGGGTAAGGAGAGGATTTTTTCAAGCGCCGTGTGTAAAGAGATTATATTTATCAAACATTCCGTTCTTATCTTTTTGTTCTTCTTATTCAACTTATTCTACGAGTAGTAAATTTAAAGAACAATTGAAGATGTCAGAAGAATCAATCCAGAAATTATTTTCCAAGTAAGTTTATTTGTTTTGCAATTGTGAAAACCATGAGAATGAGAAGCGAAAAACGGACAATCGAAACGACAGCCACCATGAGATAGCCTACTAACAACATTTATTAAGAGTCGATGAATTAAAGTCTCAATTCATTGGACGCTTGGGTGAAGCAGTTGCTATCCCATCAGTTTCAGCTGATGCTGAACATCGTCCTAAAGTTGTTGAAATGGCTCATTGGTTAAAGGACCAACTTACAAAATTAGGAGCTACTGATATTCAGTTAAAAGATTTGGGTATTCAGGAACATACTGATGGATTGGCTTTACCTCCAGTTGTTTTGGCAAGATATGGAACCGATTCTGCTAAGAAAACTATTCTTATTTATGGACATTATGATGTTCAACCTGCTTTGAAAGAAGATGGATGGAATACTGAACCTTTTGAGTTAGTTGAAAAGGGAGATTGTTTATATGGACGTGGTTCCACTGATGATAAGGGACCAGTTATTGCTTGGTTAAATATCTTGCAAGCTCATAATGAACTGAAATTAGAAATTCCTGTTAATTTAGTATTCTGTTTTGAAGGAATGGAAGAAAGTGGTTCATTAGGTCTTGATAATTTAATCATTGCTGAAAAGAATGCATACTTTAAAGGAGTTGATGCAGTTTGTATTTCTGATAATTATTGGTTAGGCACTACTCATCCTGTCCTTACTTATGGAGTTCGTGGATGTTCCTATTACTCAATCACTATTGAAGGACCAGCAGCAGATTTGCATTCTGGTTTATTTGGTGGTGTTGTTCATGAACCAATGATTGATCTTTCTCATATTTTCGCCAAATTGACTGATCCTCAAGGCAAGATTTTGATTCCTGGAATTCAAGAAATGGTTGCTCCACTTACCCCTGAAGAAGATAAATTATATGATAATATTAATTTCGATTTGGCTGGATTTGAGCAGAATATTGGATCCAAGACTGTTCTTCATGATAATGTTAAAGATGCTCTTCAAGCCAGATGGAGATATCCTTCATTATCAATTCATGGAGTTGAAGGTGCTTTTTACAACCCTGGTGCAAAGACTGTCATCCCTGCCAAAGTTGTAGGTAAATTTTCTATTCGTACTGTTCCTAATATTGACCCTCGCAAACTTGACGAGGTTGTTTTCAAATATGTCAAGGAAGTTTTTGGTTCTCTTAAGTCCAAGAATACTCTCAATGTTGAGCTTGTTCACGATGGTGATTATTGGGTTTCTGATCCTAACAATTGGTCTTTCCGTGCTGCTCGTAAGGCCACCAAAGCTGTTTGGGGGGTTGAACCTGATCTCACTCGTGAAGGTGGTTCTATTCCAATTACCCTTAGTTTCCAAGACAATCTCAATACTTCAGTAATTCTTTTACCTATGGGTCGCGGTGATGATGGAGCTCATTCCACCAATGAGAAAATCAATATTTCCAATTTCATCCAAGGAACCAAGACTTTAGGTTCCTATTTGCACTATATCTCCAAGGAGGAGAAGGATGCTTAATTTATGTAATAAATATATTATTTACTATCTGTTATCTTATTTTGGTCTTCAAAACACTAGATAATGTCAATGATACTATCTTTTATATTTGTTTTAGTGTCTAGTATGTTGAGAGTATAGACAAACGACCACGGGTGTTGAGCAGAGCCCAAAACTGCCACAGACAATATTTATGAAGATGCTATACTTTATCTAGTTGAAGACGTTCCATTTGATTACCGAGTCGTGAGATTCGGAGAAAAACATCACAACCATAACCTTCCAGAGAGTGAAGGTCAAGAGCACCATCCCAATATTCAGCATAAACCCGACTGAGTGGCAGGCCCATGCCTAGTTTGAGATGTGATGATCTGGAAGTAAGAGAAGCTAGGGATGATTTAATTCCGCTGGCATTATCTTCATCAATGCTAGCTCCTCCACTTCGAAGGAAAGCATCAGAAACCTCAAGAGCTGGAGGGGGTCGTGATCTTTCAAGATGAGTACGCACTTCTCCAGATAATCCTGCTAATGTGGGTACTTGTTCGAAGTTTTTAAGACGCCCTACGGAGTGAGGCCCCTTTGAAAAAGACCAGATGTGAGGAAGAACATCCTGAGGCACACCCCCTCCACGATCTGAAATACGTACAAAGACATTCTGTGGGGTGTTGGAAATAGACACAGTGATCGGAGGGGGATGCGAATATAGTTTAGGATCCTTGGAATGATTTTTTTGCCAAAAGAGAACAGTAGCTTCAATACTGTTACGAAGGAGCTCTCCAATGATATAATCTAAATGAGATTTGATATATGGGAATGTAATATCATCCTTAGTAGATTGTTGAACTTCGATTTCAACTTTAGGCATTTCAGATTCAGGGTAAATCTCTTGAATAAGAGCTGTGGCTTGCTTGGCGCATTGGTTAACTGAATCACGAGCTGAACATTGTAAAAACACTGCTCCAATGAAATTTGGATCATGAGGCAATTCATTCTGCCCTTGATCAGCTCTAAATGTCTTACTTAAAGACAGGTGTTGTTCAGCGATAACTCTTCGACTGATTCGTGAACACAGCATTGTAGACATGAATTTATCTAACTTTTCTGACTCAACACAATCAGCCATTGAACATTCAATAGCACCCATCACAAGTTTAGGTATAATGGATAAATGCTCATCTAAAAGTTCAGTGAGAAGACCACAAAATTCATCATTTTCTTCCAGATCGGTAATTAATGGGAATTTTCTGAATCTATCGAATGCTTTATAGTATTGCTCGTATACTGATGAGATATGTTTATTTGATACAACAGCAAACGGTAATTGTTGCATATCTCTTACTCTATGAGCCAGTCGGACTGGTAATTCAACTCGAACAAAATTTGCTGAAGATATGATCTTCTCTGGAGTTAATTTTCTACCAAAAAATGCCAGTTGCCGTAATGAGACCGGCCTAGGAGCTTTATTAACCCAATCCATAAGAACAGTATTCTGATAGAAATGACGTTCATTAATAACGGACGAGTTTCTTGGATATGTATAACTCTTTGCAGGGGAATTATTATCTGAATCAAGTGAGCTATTTAAAAGATTGATACGAGCCATATGACTCTGATTTCGAATCAGTGATGGAATTACTATATGATTTGGATATCTACTGCATCTGTTACAACAGAAATTGAATCCGGCTGTGATTTTTTTGTGATGAGTAGCCATGATGGGTGAGAAATGGGGGAGAGAATTGCGATAGCAAGAATAAGAACTTTTTAATGATAGTGCTTTATTCCGTTTGATCTTAGATTGATCTCAGCATTCCTATGCTCACGTATAGAATTTATAGTTAAAATTTATTATTTAACAATGGTTGAGGTATGAGTAATTGTAAAACCTTAATAAAGGGGTTGCTAGTGTGGAGTAGAATGAATAATATTTAGGTCCGATCTCGCTCGCAAGGGAACATGAATATCCTGCATAGTGTGACATACCGATCGATTCACTGAGTCATTGTTAACGCCGTGTGAACGGTTATGGGCGGTTAAGAAAGGAGCGAGTTATGGAGATAATTAAACAGTCTCATCGCTTTTAATGAAGAATATAATAGATAGACTTGAAATAAGGATATTGGAGGATTTAATTAGTTTATCTGCTTTCATCTTAAGATTCAAATCCAAGGTAGGGGAATTATTTGTGTGCTAAGTTTGAGATAGATGAGAGAAACTGCTCCAAGTTTAAATAATACGTAATAGTATACTTAAGGTTAAGAATGAATCTAGAATTAATAGTTTATATATTGCGTGGTTACAATAGCAAGTTATTTTGTCGGTTATATGTTTAATAAATATGCATGGATCGCAACGACGATACAGTGAATATGCAGAAAGATAAGCAAAGCACCTAGATCAATGCAACAAATCGAAGTAATCAAGTTATAATTTATATTATAGAAGAAGTGTACGAGGCGGAAACAAAAAAAAGAAGGGAATACTAATGATGACTAATAGTTGTATTATATTTCATTACATTCATTGATAGAAACTTCTAAAATATAAATCTAAATTGAATCGCAAGCATAAAAGTCGCTATTAGAACCCATTTTGCAGAGCCAAAGTTAATCTAAGAATATACTAAGGTTAATGCAAACTTAAACAGGCAGATTAATAGAATGCAATTATCTCAATCATATACATCCTAAACTGTTCGCTAACTTATCCCAAACTTCAAACAGCTCTGCTTCTTGAAGTCGTTTTCCAACTAATTGCAGACCAAGTGGAAACCCATCATAATACTCTTTCTGATTATTTTTCGGATCTATACAGTTAGCATTGTTTTTTAACTCTGGTAGAATTAACTTACAGTACTTTTGAGAATTTGTCTCTCCGATATTTATAGGGGCAGGAATATCAATCTGATGTTTAGAAATATCTATCTTATCAGCTGGGAAAACCAAAGCGGGGTAGTCCAAAAAATTCCAAGTATTAACGAAAGGGCTGGCTAGAAATTCTCTCACTCTAGGAACAAATGGAGAAACTGGCATAAGTATAGCATCAACTGGTTTACCACTAATAGTATGCTTCGAAGTTTCCTCCCAATGATGGTTCCAAAGCTTCTGAAGAATAACCCTTCTGTGCGAATGTTTAAAAAATGTATTCAGATCAGCACTGTCGCATGGATAGTATCCATTATCCAACACAGTATCTGTCAAAGGTTCGCCAGTGGTACCACAGAGATCTACCAAAAACTTTCCTCCATCAACCTGAAAAAATTTCTTAGTTATCTCCATAATTTCATCATTATTAATCAACTTCATCTCAACCAGGTCATGTCCGGCTGCAGTTATCTTCCTGCACATATCATCCAATATACTCTTAATAGGTTCCAAGGCTGGTCCCATAACTACACCAATAGATAAAGTCTTCCTGTCATTCAACAGGCTGACTTCGGGCCAAGGTGAGTAAGCACAGGTGGGGTCATACTTCCAGGGCTCAGTTACCGCAATTGCTTTTATAATCAAATGGCAATCCCTCATAGAAACAGCAACTGGACCCGCAACACACAGAACTCCGTTATACTCTTCTCCTGGGGGCCAGTAACCTTTGATGTTGTAGTAAGGGACTCTTCCTGAGGATGGCTTAAATCCATATACTCCATTTGCATACGCAGGAAATCGAATAGAACCTCCAATATCAGTAGCCATGGCCACCAATGATCCTCTGAACGCTACCATGGCGGCTATCGAAGTTAGTAGTTATTCGAACGTTGACCTATAATAAACTTACCTGCTCCTCCAGAAGACCCGGCCGCCGTTATGTACTCTGAATGAGGATTTCTACACCGACCAAAGGTGAAATTATCGGTATCCAAGACCATCATAGATTGTGGAACATTAGTCTTGCAAAATATGATTACTCCTGCTTTAACCAAAGCAGTGGTAACGCCTGAATCTTCTTCTTCGGGATTAAAAGCCAGGGCAGTAATTGCAATACTTGAGTCTACTCCCTTAACGTTCATGCTATCTTTCAAACTGATCGGCAATCCGTGGAGAGGACCTATAACTTTTCCAGTTCTTTTAAAATAGTCATCTTGCTTCCCAGCAACTTCAATTGCTTCATCAAATAATATCTCAGTCAAACAGTTAAGCACCTGTTGAGCAATGCTGGCTCGCTTACAGAAAGCGATTGTAACCTCTTTAGCAGTAAACACACCAGAATGAATCCTCTTCAACAGATCAACTGAATCGTATGACCCAGTTATCTCAAGTTCGCGGTCCGTAAGGATCCCACATGTTTCCGGCACCTTTAACAAATTGTCGTCAGATGGAATCTTCTTCAATTTCCAGTCATCAGGGATTTTAGAATCTCGCTCTTGAATCTTGCGGAGAGAAATAGTTTTGTAATCTTGAACCATTGTAGATGATATAATACATAGCCGAAATACATGTTTTAGTCAATCGTCTCTATTTAAAGTATATTAAATGCTAATTCAAGACTTTCTCATACCAATGATCGACACGAGTTATTCCCATAAGCGGATGAGTACATAACGATAAGATAAGATAAGCTCTCTTAGTTGATAACACACTCCAGTCGATAACGCATTCCGTCGGACCGACGGACTCGTAATTACCAGATATGGAATGAAGATTAGCATCGGAAAGTAATTGCACGCGAAAAGAAAAGAAATATAATTTGCCTTTCCCTATCACTGTTTTATAAGAGTATATATTGGCGCTATGAAGCTCTTTGTCTTGCCCTTCAGCAATTCATAATGACTATTTCTACTATTCAAGCCACAATTCAAAATGCCAGACCTAGGTCATTTTCCCTTCCTTCAGGTCGGGTTGCATTCGTCATCATCGACATGCAACGAGATTTTGTCCAAGAAGGTGGCTATGGATCATACCAATGTCCAACCAAGGAAATTTTTGAAAACGTTTCTACCTCTATCAAACCAATTAAACTGGCACTAAAAGCTTCAAGAGAAGCGGGTGTTACGGTTATTCATACTAGAGAGGGCCATGAGCCCACGTTATCTGACTGTGCTCCTACTAAGCTACTTCGTCAGAAAGGAAGCAATCCAGATAGGCATGCACTTTGTATTGGAGACGAGGGACCTATGGGAAGACTCTTAGTGCGAGGCGAATATGGCCATGATATCATTGATGAACTTAAACCCCTTCGAAATGAGATTGTTCTCGACAAGCCTGCCAAAGGGTCTTTTTGCAATACCAATTTCTACGAAATTCTAACGGCCTTCGGAATCACTCATATTATTATGGCCGGAGTCACCACTGAATGCTGCGTTGCTACCACATTTAGGGAAGCAAATGACAGAGGGTTTGAATGTTGCGTACTTTCGGATTGTACTGGCGGCTTCAATCAAGATATTGTGAAATGGTCGTTGGAAGGGTTCTGTGCTTATGATGGTCTTTTCGGCTATCTGTCTAACAGTACCGACTACATTAGTAGCTTACAACTCTATCATAATCCCACGTCGGACTTTATTGGTGATTTGTCTTATCTTAGTATTACGACCAGCTACAAGAGCAGTTCGAATACCATTTATGAAGTAGTTAAAAAGTTCTATAATTATGCGCTGGAGGAATCATCGGGTCTTCAACTCACTTTGAATCCCTGGAGTGGAATTGTCAAGCGGTTAACCGAACTCCAGAAGTACGGAGGAGATCTACCCCCTCTCTATGGAACCCCATTTGTAACTACTGGAGAAATACCTACATCATCTAGGATTATGAATGAAGTTCTCAACTTAGGAGCTATACATATAGGAGTGCTCCCAACGTCCAACTTCATTACCGGCTTTGACAACAGTCTAGACCAAGTTTTTGAACATAATGTTTGTTCTTTTGTTTTATCAGTGGATACTGATGGAAGTAGCCATGCGATGGCAGGATGTTATAACAATAACAGAATATATTCATTTACTCCATCCGCTAAAGGGGTATTCAACTCTAATTGGGGAACTTCATCCAATCGCATTTCAGTAATGAGTCGTGAACTTTCACTTTCTCGCCTTTTATGGGGTCATTTGGTGAAACTTGATACGGCATCTAATTGCCATAATTACCCTGTGGATTTCAGAGATATCCCGGAAAGGCAGTTACGAATCGGTGTGCTACCTGGAGGTATGGTAGATAGTCTTCCTTCAACAGTGCAGCAAAGATATAGAGAAATTATTCAGAGAGTTTCTGAGAATACAGGTTGTGAACTGATCTCAGTGGAATGGGAAAAGAATTTTGAATTTGCGAATATTTCGGAACTAATTCAAAATCAAGAGAAAATTGCCACGTTACATAGTAATGAAGAGTGGAACCTTAGACAAAAAGACATTGAATATTTGGAGTCATTCGAAACACCCGGATGGAAGATTGCGGCCAAGGCAATAGAATTTGCTTCTATGCGAAAAGCTATTACAACGCAATTTGGCCATGGTGGTGTTCAGCTATTGATGATTCCTACGTTGCCAGTAGAAATAGGTCATAATTGGCTAAGTGATAGATCATTGGAGAATCTTCAAAGTTTAAAGTCAAATGTCAAATGCCTAAACTCTTTGGAGATGCCCTCTTTGACCGTATCTAACTTGAGAATGGGAAATATTCCTGTTACCTTTGCGGCTGCTCCCGGCTTAGATTGGCAGATACTCGATTTTGTTCAATACCTTGTTAATCTGTGATATATAAATATAAATCAAGAGATATATTCATGATTGTTTAACTTGTACAATTTCTAACTTTAGCTTAGATGAATAATGATCTATCCAAAACACCGCATGTTTCATAAATGAAGCGGACTTGGAATAAAGTACTAAGGACCATCTATATATTTCCATTCTCTTTAGTATTTTCTTTTTCTTCTCGTTATCTTCCATTACAACAAACAATAGAAAGCCAAAAGTTACGAATAATGAAAGATTATACTTTGAGAAGGAATACCAAAAGGATTGTAGCTGCTGTGATTTCAGATTAACGACGGTATCTATAGCAGCAATCCAAAGGTCGAAAGAAGCTTGGTGAACATACTGACGAAGAGTCAGCAAATCAGGCGATTCTGATCTAGCGAGAAGTTTAAGTAGGTGGCGGAAAAGTGATAATTCTGCCGAATAGAAAGCAATATGTAAATTTCCGTCAGGAGAGAACTCGCCATCTTGTGTCTGGCCACTTTTCAATCTCTGGGGGATTGATTGATACCAGTCTCTTAGTTGAAGGTGATAGCCCTTTACCAACTCTAAATCACTGACAATTTTCTGGTCTATACTTGACTGATCGTACGTTTCTGTCCAATGCTTAGCACAGAATACTTTCTGTAACATTTGTGAGACAATCTTTGAAAGCTTGATCATCTCGGAGAAAAGTAATATGCTTGAAGTTACATTCACGGTAATCTTTGACAGTTCATATGAGTCGCCATCAGATCCTTCGCTTGTAAGAAGGTCAGGAAAATCCCTCTCAGCTACAATATCAGTTACAGCCCAATTTTCTTCTTGAATAGACGGAGGGCGGCCTGAAATGAGCGCCGTCCACTTATCCTGAATATACACTGCCCAGGCTAAACGTTTTCTAAGAAATTTCTCCCAATGAGGGATATCCCAATTTGAAGAATCAAGGTGAAGACCTATTTCATAACTTGCACCAATAACATGGAAGAGGAGGGGCCATGAAGGTGTTTCTTCACCTGTCCTTTCATCAATATATATATCATGCTGTAAAAACAACAATCCTGCTTGAACGGTGGAGATTGTTGGTTTTGGAACTTCTCGAGCAAAAAAATCCTTGCTTAATTTTTCCAATTTCTGCTCTGATGGCAATGCAGCAGACGTCAGTTCAATATCATAAGCCAGCCAGTTAAGAGAGAAGTAGTATAATGCGCCCAGTATTGAAGGTGCTAATTCATAGACACTTCTATCATATTTATCAAGCAAAGTAGTTTTATGAATTATAGGATAACACGGCAGGACATGTGTTACAAAGAGATCCATTAATTTTGGACCTAAATTTCCGACCATTTCTTGGATTTGCTTGACTTCTGCCATAGTTTCTGGCGACATAGGTATCCAACCAGAAGAAGATAATCTCGATGTAGGAGATACAGAAGCATCATCATGATAGTTCTGCGCAATAGGTTGTTCTA
Source organism: Sugiyamaella novakii (assembly GCA_030575175.1). Classification (NCBI taxonomy): domain Eukaryota; kingdom Fungi; phylum Ascomycota; class Dipodascomycetes; order Dipodascales; family Trichomonascaceae; genus Sugiyamaella; species Sugiyamaella novakii. Next base: position 201,960 of record JAJMIH010000021.1, read on the forward strand.
TTAACACAAAAGCCTCACATTCTCCAATAGTTCTTTTACTTTGCATTTCAGACCTAGAATCATTAGATAATTCTTGTACTTTACGAATGGTGCGAATTATAGAAGGAGATGAGTCAATAAAGTTGGCAGTATTGTTGGAATTATATTCATAAAGTGATAGTAAAAGCGAGTCTAGTTGACCAGTAGATCCTATATATGATAGATGCCTGTTACACTGCAACCCCAGAGTCTTATGTAGCTGAGAAGCAGTGAGACAGTCATAATCTGGCACCGTTGTATCTAAATCTTCAAGAAAATTATAATCTGATTCGCCATCCGCAATGTTTTCTAGGGGACTGACAGGGAAGGGATTTGAATTATTCATAAACCACCCTTGGAGAATATCCGACGGGGTTTGAGCCTGGGGCGATAATTTATGATGATCCCTATTAGTTGCATTGGCTACGTTGTCTGTAACTTCAACCTCTGAAGTATCTTGAGGTGTTAAATTCTCACCTGACCCGTTTTGTACGTTTAGAATTGACGACCCTGGAATGAATCTAGTAGTTTTACTTTCTCTTATTCTACCCTTTTTAATTTTATTAACTGAGCTTGCTGATTCAGGGAATTTGCACTGCCGACCGTACAATTCACACAATCTACAGGAAACTGAGTCTACTTTTGATAAGAAACATCTTAATTTCCGTTTCCTACATATCTCACAAGCCCGCTTGGGTCTGAATCCTGATTCTGATAACATTACCAGGAATCAACAGATATTAAAATCCAAAAGATCTAGCTTGATAGTTAAAGTAAGGATCGAAGTCCGTATCACCAATCCATTATTCGGGCAATTAAATTTCCGACGGAAGTTCCAATTGTTAATAGACGGAAACTGTTACCTGTTTAGGAAATTGGGGGATGAAATTCCGCTGATACGGCTGCTATCGAATGCACCAACCGATTGGCGGAGAAAGATCTCCTGTGTCAGATAAGCGATAAGATGCGATAAGCGAGTGATCGACGAGCTTTCGAGACACTAAGTAAGACCTCGACATAGTTAAATCGACTATCAATTATATACTTTGCATAGAATGATTAGATATAATCAGACCTGGGGTATTACGATAAGAGGATAGAAAGACTATATATAGAGATGAAGGTCTGGATCTTGATAAATTAAATTAAATAGAAATTAATTATACGATGAGTGGCATTAGGAAGAGAATATCAAGTGCTGGTAGTAGTATCAAGGAATATGCTACCAGTAGAAGCAAATGGGAGCTTGAGAAACAAAAGTCATCTTTAGCACCTGACGATGTGTGGACTAATATTGATAATGACGTTACTCCTTTAAGTAGACGAACTTGGTCCACATGGACAGTTTTAGGATTTTGGTTTTCTGATGCTCTCAATATCCAAGGTTGGGAATCCCCGTCAAGTGTCATCGCTGTCGGCTTAACTTGGAAAGAAGCTTTACTATGTAATGCATTTGGTATGCTGATTATTGTTATCCCATTAACACTAAATGGTGCTATTGGATCATACCTTCACGTTCCATTTCCTATTGCTATTCGATCCGCTTTTGGTTATAAATTCGCTAGGTTTGCTGTTATTGTTAGAATGGCAACAGCTTTATTCTGGCACTCTATTCAAACATACTCTGGCTCTTTAGCGTTTATGTTATGTATAGTTGCAATTTGGCCATCATTTTTAAACGTTCCAAATCATATCCCTGAGTCTATGGGAGTTACAACTCAACAAATGGTCTGTCAATTTCTTTTCTGGTCTATTCAATTACCAATTTTACTAATCGCTCCTCATAAGATCAGGTGGTTTTTCATTCTGAAAGCCGTTTTAGTAACTGGTTGTTGTATTGGTGTAGCAGCTGCCATGGTCTCTATTGCCGGAGATACTGGAGCTATTTTTCAACAGGAGGCTAAGGTACATGGATCTAAAAGAGCATGGTTGATTTTGAATTGTATGATGTCTAGTGCTGGAGGATGGGCAACCATGGCCACAAATATCCCTGATTTTACAAGATATATGAAGGGTGGAAAAGGACAATGGTGGCAGGGGCTGTTCTTACCCGTTATTAGTTTATTCTTGGCAGCAATGGCAATTTTGGCCACCAGTGCTAGTGGTGTTATATTCAAAACATATATTTGGGATCCTACTCAGCTAGCAGCACAATGGACAGGGCCAGGAGGAAGAGCAGGAATGTTTTTTGTAGGATTATCGTGGGCTATAGCACAAATTGGTACCAATCTAAGTGCCAATGTTATCACAGCAGCAAACGATTTGAGCAGTTTGTTCCCTAGATATATAAATATCAGAAGGGGTGCGCTGATTATTACAATTATCGGTGGATGGGTTATGCAACCATGGAAAATTATTAGTTCAGCTCAGTCACTTTTGACATTTATGTCAGGATTGGCTGTATTTCTCGCACCAGTTGCTGCAATGTTAGCTGCTGATTTCTGGATTGTTAAGAAGAAACGTATTAATGTTGTAGCATTATACGATCCAAACGGAATTTACAAATATTGGCATGGCGTTAATTGGAGGGCATTGTTATCGTTTATTATTGGACTATTACCAAATCTCCCAGGATTAGCGTATGCAGTTAACAATAGTCTTAATATTAGTGGTGGAATTTTACATGTTTATGATATCAATTATTTTTATGGATTTTACACTACCGGGTTAGTTTATATTTTGCTTAGTTATTTTTGGCCCGCTAAAGACACTATTATTCCTGAAGCAGTATTGGCTGATGAAGTTGTCTATGGAGCAGAGAGTATTATGAGTGAATCTCCAGACGAGCAAAGCAATGTTGAAAAGATTTCTTACGTTGTGAATACACAAGAAAAGCTTTAAGATTTTATGGCATTCGTTTTGGTTATTGTTTGAGATTTTTATTTAATATATGGGAAACAAGTACAAGCGAAGCGAGAGCATCAGGCTGAAACTCCCTTCTGTCTCTGGCAGATGGATCCGGCCCAAAACTATTGTTTCATTTGGCAGGCTGATCTCTAACTACGGTATCCGAAAAACAAGTCTGGGCTGAGCCCAACACTCATTAGTAAAAAGGAGATGATAATTAACCGATATATACTATTCAAGGAAATTGACCACCAGTCCAGAAGAAACGTTTCTCATGAGTATTACCGATTTCGGAGATCTTTGCTACCTCATCCTCGGTGAGAGCAAAATCAAAGACATCAACAGCTTCTCTAAGTCTTTCGATCTTGGCAGAAGCAGTGACAGGGAGAACACCAAGTTGTAATGTCCATCTGATAATAATTTGAGCAGGAGTCTTGGAATACTTTTTAGCCAATTGTTCAAGAATAGGGTCTAAAGGACCTCCCTTTTCTTTGATTGGTCCAAGAGGAGAATAAGCTTCAATAAGAATTCCATGTTTCTGAGAAAACTCTACAATTCCTGGAGATTGATTCTGGAGATATGGGTGGAATTCAATTTGATTGACTACTGGCTTGATCTCGGCAACCTTCAAGATTTTTTCAAGATGCTCAATTTTGAAATTAGAAACTCCAATAGATTTGGCTTTACCTTGTTTATGTAAAGTTTCAAGTGCTTTCCAAGCTCCTTCAAGATCGTCCACAAATGGTGCATGAATCAAGTAAAGGTCAACATAATCAGTCTTCAGTTTCTCTAATGACCTTTTCAAAGCACTTATAGGATCATTAATATTTTTCATGACTTTGGTAGTAATATAAAGATCTTCTCTCTTAACTCCAGATTGAGCAATTGCTTCGCCAATTTCTCCCTCAGTACCATAAACCTCAGCTCCGTCAATATGAGTAATACCTACAGAGATAGCATCTTTGACACCTTGGATAACATCAGGGTCAAGTTCATCTTCCTTTTGGTGAGGACGGTGTCTACTAGCCCATTTTGTGCCAAATCCGGCTGATATAGAAGGGATAACGGCTTTATTAGCAAGGGTAAATGTTTTCAAGGAATTACCGACAGTCATATTGTTTAAAGTCTGCTATCAATTAGATAAGAAAGCGGGGGGTGGGAGTCCCCCTGTTTATATACAACTCCGTCGGAGATTAGAGATCGTCCATAGCCGCGCTTGTTTACATGAATGTTGCTTCCGCTCACGTCAATCTCTCCTTCAATGATAACATTATTACATCATCAATCTAGAGACACTGCAATCTGAACTAGGTGTTTAGAGGGAAATCAGTATTTTGGTTTATAAATCGGGTTATAAAATTGGCAATGAGATATACCCTCTTTCTATTATGCCCTTAGAGCACATTAGTTAATTTCACGTGACTTTCTACTAATCACTGATATTTGGTTACGAATTGATATATAATTATTTTTGAACGATTTGCTTTAGATCAATTATCAATGATGGTTATGAATTTTACACCACTAACAGTCAATCAATAGTTTATGTTTTAATGAGGATCCGCAGTCCTGTCCGGTATACCGCCGAGATGTTCTATGCCATTATGGACACGGATTAAATGAATATCATGAGTGACTGTTTCAGAACTAAGTATCCGAATATAATCTGTTTCTTTTAGAATACAGTACATGTAGACATGTAGTTAAGTGGCACAGCAATGTAGAGGAGAGGCTCACAATATACGTAAGATAGGAATCGGAAAACAGTATAAACTATATCTAGTTTGGGGTTACTATCTTACTATACAAGATTTAAAAGATTGTGTAATAAAGTTGAGTAAATGTGTGAATATTACTTAGCTACTCCTTTCATTTCATTGTGTTTGATTTGTGAGAGGAAATAGCTTTCATCAAGAGCAATAAAACAGTTTTTGTAATGATTTAAAGATTAATTGAAATTTATGGATACTCTAGGTGAGAATAGATAAAGAACGAGAAATAATGCTCATTTTTTTCGTGTATTTGGCTAGAAATTAGGATGGCAAATCTAAATAAGCATGCAATTCACCAGATAATTTTAAGGAAAATAATTGCAACACTCATTATTTGTCTTAAATTCATATCATAACGGTAGCAGTGTTTTCAGTGAGTTACATTGGCAATTGATCTGTTGGGGATGAGTTTAGGTGGAATTTACTATAAACTGGTAATGTAGAGCGAGCTAAATTGTGGTCTGAACAATGATAACTAAAGGAATGGCGAAAAAAAAAAAAAAAAGTGTACTATTAGTTTCTAATGTTGTATTTATTTAATAATATCTTGAAATTCCGTTATTACTAGTAGTTCTACTGTCTTGAGACAGTACGACAGTTGTATTGTTCTCTAGAACAACCAATTTTATGGCTATACTGGGGTTGAAGGAAGTTTAATCTATTCTTTCCGCATCTATCCTGGAAGGTTGGTATTGATCGAGCTCTATCACAGTTAAGGTTACTTCTTATTCCATTTAAAACTTCTACTTCATAAGCTAGTATATGTTGACACTTGGCAGACGGCTTACTTGTCCTTGTCAATAATTATATCAGATATTCTTTTCTGCTCCTGGGACAATAAACGAGGTACAAATAATGATCTCTATCATATAGTCTACAGCTTGTCCAGAACATATATATTTTGGTTGGTACAATTTCATCCACGCAGGATATACGAGAATGTTCTCACCAGGCTTCCTTGACTGACTACCAGCTCAACTGAATCGACTGATCTTCAAATAAAGCACACATTTTATTCACGAAATTCAATATTCTGTTAAGTTGTTAATAACTGAATGTTATACAGCGTTTAAGATTCACCTTAATACACATCATATACCATAAGTATTATTGAGGAACTAGAATTATCTGAGCAAATTTATTTATAGCAAAAAATATAAGTTACAGATCAGCATCGAAAAAAGAAAAATAATGATGGCGATGGGAGAAACTCTAGATCGGTCATCTGCATACCCAATAACGAGGTGGCACTAAAAGAAGACCGAAAACATATTATTTTCTAGAATGAACGAGGTTATACCATTTTAGTAGAAGATAATAACCTTTATTTGACGACAAGCTGCTTTTTAAACATTGCTTAAGTGATTTCAACAAGTTAACGCGCGTTAAATTCAGTTTTACAGATAGAAGCCATGAGGTGAAATAATAAATAAAATTGTAGTATTAATATAAACAAAGCATTAAAGTCATAAAAGGTATAAAGAAACGTAAGGACATACAGTCGTGATGTAACATGAAACAATAATAATAACAATAATAATAATAAAAACTTTTAATTAGAAGCATCAATAATACCAAAAGTGCCAGGAAGAGTTAATCATTAGGGACCTCAATAATGCAAAAGAGCAAAGATCCAAGAGGAATTAGGGAAGTGATAGTGACAGCGATAACAAGAGCCAGAATGTGATAATAAGAGCCAGAGAGAAAAGACGCAAAGAAAAACCACGATTAGTCTCCACACAACCATCATCAAATCAATGAAAGCAGCTGTTAAGTTGGAAACATAATGCTATTCAAACTCCTACATCGGAGATCCAACAGATGACACCCATTAGATATAGCCATGATTTCTTCGTCTATTGTCTATCCATAGCTGTCAGCCATGTTATCTTCAATTCTCTAAATAATACCAGAGGGAACAACAGGACATACTGAAAGACCACGATCAGTTTCTACTCAACCATCATCAAATTAATGAAAGCAATTGATTAGATTGAAAAAATGCTATACTCAAAGCTCCTACACCGAGATCCAATAGATGACACCCATTAGATATAGCTATGATCAAAGTAGTCCATGAGGTTCTAGTATCCATCTCTTTTTAGCTGATGTGGTTGAAAACTCCATACCACATTCCACTGGATATATTCATTCAATTATCTTAGTATACTTCACCATTATTATTCTCTTTGGTCAAAACATCCCAGGATTATTCTCATTAACTCAAACCATGACACAATTGGTACTATTATGATGCTATTTTGAGGTTCTCTTTCCCCCCTTACGCTTATTGACACGTTTAGGAGGAGGAGGAGGGGAGGGCAAATGATTTTTTTTGCCTGAGCGACGTTTACGAACTACTTTTGTCCAACCTTCTTCATCATCTTCAACTTCAGTAGTAGGTGTTGGTTCAGGAATAGGTGGTGGACTAATAGGTGGACTAACAGTCGAACATTCATTAACTGTCTCATCGGACGAACCAGATGCTTTGAAATCATCA